>OENT01002461.1:0-22111 GCA_900239685.1 Rotaria macrura
CACATTCGGTTGCAGCAGCTGTATTAATCAAAGTACATGCTTCACATGTCCAGCTTGTGAACGAGTGATTTCTCTGCTCGGCCTGCATTTTCATGGGTGTCTCTTTCGTTTGTTTTTTTATCTAATGGAAGAGAAATCCGAAGGGCATGGCTATATGTCTTACCGACAGCAACAGATGTTAACAAAAAGGTATAGGAGAATACTATATAAATCTGAATCTCTTGTGAAAATGCTATCACTCATCAAGGCTAAGCTCAAGTGGGTATTTTTTTCGATCGCTACTATCCCGATAAGTTGCTCGCTGATACTGCTGAGAAGATATTTTAGAGATATTCTCCGTAATCCATCACAGTTATTGATTGCTTTCTTTTACTGGAAAGCTCGTTAATCTTCTGTCAAAAGTCATTAGTTCATTGTTTTTGAAGTTTCTCTGCATTGATGAAAATCGCGACTTACGTCATCCGTCGGTGTCTGGTCTCCTGATATCGATTTGTGACCGCCAAACATTGACACGAGTGAAGGCATTTTGTCTCGACAGAGTGGACAGTCATGATTATTCGCTTGCACACTCAATTTTATACATTGAAGATGAAATGTATGCTGACACTTCATTGTCACCGAAACCTCTTTGTTCAATGGATCACGACAGATAACACAAATTCTTTCTTCACAGTCGTTGGTCATTTGGTAAATATGGAGTCGAACGTTTCGTTATTGAATATTGGTTCTGAATGTTTCATGTCTTGTTTTCGCGTTTCTTGTTAAATATGCCGACAGAAGGAAAAAGCCTGCAAGACACATGTTGGAATTTTTTCGCTATTCACGATTACAAAGAGGAAAAACAAGTCATTGTCAAATAATACAAATGCAATTTGTAGTTGAATCATGCTGCCAATCTCACCGAAAAGGTAGGGACAGGATGTGGCTGTGGGTTTCGTCATAATTTTGGGTGTTGTTTGGGATGGGTGTGGGTCTGGGATTGGTTGTGGGTGTCGTTGTGGGTGTCGTTGTGGGTGGGTGTAGGTCTGGGATTGGTTGTGGGTGTCGTTGTTGGTGGGTGTGGGTCTGGGATTGGTTGTGGGTGTCGTTGTGGGTGGGTGTGGGTCTGTCATTGGTTGTGGGTGTCGTTGTAGGTGGGTGTCGGTCTGGGATTGGTTGTGGGTGTCGTTGTAGGTGGGTGTGGGTCTGGGATTGGTTGTGGGTGTCGTTGTAGGTGGGTGTCGGTCTGGGATTGGTTGTGGGTGTCGCTGTGGGTGGGTGTGGGTCTGGGATTGGTTGTGGGTGTCATTGTGGGTGGGTGTTGGCATGGATGTGGAGTTTTATTCATATTACTGTCAGTATTTAGACACACACAGACCTATCCAGATTCAGAACAATATCCCCGTCCTTTGCTCTATTCTATCCACTAACTTGGAAATATAGTGGCAACTTAATTTGGCAAGATTTACACTCGAACATAAATAGTGTTTTTCAGGTGATTTAGCAGGTTCTTCTGTCAGGCACACCGGAAGAACGTTTTTGAGTTCAGTATAGGACTTTAAAGGGTTCGGTTTGTCAGCTGCGAAACCTTGGAAGTTTTGAAAATCTTGAAAAGATTTTGCAGCTTTAATACCAAAGCTTTTAAAGTTCTATATTGAACGAAAAAGGTTCTTCCAATGGGGACACTGGAAGAACGAATTTAAGTTCCGTAAAAGAGAAATATTATTAGAGTGTACATGAACTAGCAATAGAATTCGTTGTGACCCACACCCAATAGAATGATACGGTTTGCGATCGTGCATTTGGAAAACTCGATACTTGACTGTAAATTAAATTTTTCTCCTTTCGTTATGCTTGTATTTTTATTCTCAATATTTTGCATGTATTTTCTCTTGGAAGTTTTACCAGATCCTTTGCAAGAAAATGAAAGTTTCTGCATGTTCAAATTTTCCTACAAATCCATACGTTCAATTTCGATGAAAGTACGACATATACACCCGTAACTACGATGACAAAGTCACAGTTACCATAGAACATGACTCATGGGAAAGTTTCATGGTATTATCATTTCTATGGTGACTTACAAAAACGTTTTGGAATACAGAAAGTTCAAAATTAACAAATTACTAATAAGAATATTTTTAACGTAGAAAGAAACCACATTGCCATAATAAGTTTTTTCTAGTTCACAACTTTGAAAATAAGAAAATCAGAATAGTAAAAGTCTAGAATAAAAATATTTAAAAAATTTGGAAAGATGGAAACTATAAAATCTTAAAATTTATCTGAAAAATTTCCAGAATAAAAAGTACAGGCGATAAATATATTTTATTGAAAAACATTCAAAAACTAAAGATTTAGAAAAATAAAATCAATTTTAATGAAGGAAACAAGCTATTATTATGCTGGTGAATGAAAAATTGATTAAAACATTTTGATGATAACGAAAATTAAAAAGTAATGTTCGAGACACATACTTTTTTTCATCCGAACGAGTTATGAAAAGCAGTCTCCGCAAAATTTTCTTTAATAGTCCCTGTGTGTGTGACTAAATGTCAGCGTCAAGGTTGTCATCGATGCCCCATCTTGAGGACAGTACCACATTTTGATCTTGTTTACAACAAAAATATCTGTACCACTGGGGTACCCATTCTTGTACCCTATTTGAGCTTTTCCGTTGCCCTACTTATGAACCCTCCTTAAAATAAAATTCGAAAAATTTCTCATAGACCTCTGAACGATTTGTAGAGATATGAAATGCGAATCGTCAAAACAGATCATAGAGATTTGCGATTGTCAGTAACGCTTGTATCAATGGGAGCTTGTCTTTCTATTGAACTGTGGATGGCACTCTGAAGGTCAAACTAAATTTTGGATGAATTACTGAAATGAAATGTGAAGGTTGTACTTTAATGGTTCACCCCAAAATGATCAAATATATCACTTTGTCCAGAAAGTTCGTGCAACAAAACTACTACTACAAGCTTGAAACGTGTGGCTTCCACCATCGTCTAGAGCGCTTATTTTTTGGATGTTACACCGCTTTTGAGTTAATTGATTCATTGCTGTCGTGAGAAAAGGAACGAGTTTTCACTGCCAGGTCTGCTCATATTTTGGATAATGTATTTCGATCATACTTCGAATCCACTGCAATACGGGAAATCTTTTTCAGAAATTACGGTGCATATTTTTGTAGAGCTCATCAAGGGCAACAAGATGCACTATTTGGGTCATCATTTGGAGTGAGCTTAGATGGAAAAGTGACTATTTGGATATGAGGCATTGAGAAGCCGTGAAAACCTCACAAGTAAAATGCGTCTTTTTCTTTGAAATCTTTGCATATTTCTTCGAAATCCCTCTCGATCACTCTGAAAAATCAATGGGAGAGTGACTTTTGACTGCTTTTTCTTTTAGTAGTATCTGAATTTGAAAATTGTCTGATTCTGTGTGAAGCCATTTACAGAGACCATCTGAAAAATTCGAGGACTTTGAACAAATATTTTTCTCTTCTCCCCATCACAGATTTTAGCCCATATGAAATTGTACCTAACCTAAAATTCTTCTTATCTTCAGACCTCTACTGGCTAATGAGATACAGGAGTACTGAGTTGCAGCCACCACCATTATAACTAAAATATAAGCACACCTGGTCGTGAAAAGTCTTTTCTGTTCCCAAGAAGACAATGACGCAATTAGCTCAAAATTGGTTGAACATCCTAAAAATGAATGCTCTAGACGATAGTGGAAACCATATACTTCACACTTTTAGTAGGATGGTAGTTGCACGAACTTTTGGGACAATCTAATAAGTTCAAAGCAGCTGAAACGGAGCTAGATAGCACAGAATGTTGCTCAGCATAGCGAATTCAATATGATTCATTCCTGTGTAAAAATATCCAGTATTTCGGCTTGACTGCCACTGACAGAAATGATTCAGACAATATTGAGAAACTAATTATTTTTTCCGCTAAAACGAAAGTCAAACGATTACTTGTAACGACAACATTGAAAATGAACATGAAAATGTTTTGCTTCACAAAAAATCAGTAACTCAACTCACGCAATTCGCCTAAAAATATAGAAACTTTTGCTTTTTCTTCAAAAGCTTTTTTAAATTCTTCCTCAAGGCCTTTACTTTCAAACAAGTGTCGAATGTGTAGCCGTCTTCGATTGATTCATTTATTTCACGAAAGGAATGAAAGGCAAGCTTAAAAAAAGATAGATTTTTGAAATGAAATTTTAATGTTTAACAAATATTAACTGTGTAGTATATGACAGATCACATGGTGTGCGTATTCGTATTGATATAATGCTTTAGAACTTTATTCTCAGCATACCTGTCCATAGAAAGAGAATTGCTCACTTTTTACTTTTCCAGTATTCGAATCATTATGCATTTCACCTCAAAGTTTTAAAAACAATTTCTGTTTATTTTCTCGCCCGAACAAAAATTGGACACATTTTATTTTGAAAGACAAATATCTCGCTATATAGCTGTTCGTTACCTTGAATATTTGATAATGATAATATTTAATGTACTTCGATATAGCGAGCGTTCAACATTTTTCCTCCATTATTCCGTTGTGTGCGGTTAGAACAACGGACAATCCGTTATGTTGAGTATTTAGTACTTCGTGTGTATCTTTCAATTTCATCTTCTTTTTCATCAATATGACACGTGCCTCACTAGATACATCACCACTTCCAAACGATGTTGTTACATATACAAACCGCAGTTTCTTCTACTTTACTGAAAGCTTTTGTGGCAACGATGAAGCCGATCTGCTTTCAATGCAAAGCTATTCGATCAATCGATTCGTTCCTTTCCATTCAAGATGTTTATTCTATCTTCGCTCTTGATAACGATGAAGTTATTGAAATCCAAACACGATGCGCTTTCAAGAATAAAAACGGGCATTTTACAGCTAGACCATAAGAATTAAAAGTTCAATTTATTATGTTCAGTCTCTTCTGCGAGAAATGCAAAAAAATTCAAAACAGAAAAACTTCAATTATAGGACTCAAGTGAATCCTTAGTTTTAATTCCTTCATTCAATTATATCCCTTCATTTTCTGACATGTCTACTATTCCATTTGTTTCAAAATCCATGAAACTAAACATGGTGAATTTATTATTAAATCTATAGAACTATGGTGTGTAAAAAACAAAACTTCATTTAATGTTCGTAATTTCAATTTTGTTCATGCTATTGACTATCAATTGAGGTTTAGTGTATCTCTTGAAAACGCCGAAATTATATGTTTATGTGGATTATCATCGTCTTCTTTCTTTCGGTTCAGGGGGGTTTAAGGAAAATTCTTTTAAAAAAATTTGTTGTATCAATAGGTATGCTTTTCGAATGACCAAACAGAAACTTTCTAATATGATGCAACTTTAAGCGTTTCAACCTACACATATCATATTTATTTATGATCTTCAAAAATAATTGCTAGTCGTACGATGTTATATTCTCGTAGAAAAGTTCTTAAAATTGGTCTCATTTGTGTCACTTGCTACTCAGTGTTGGAAAAGTATCACCAATAGTAATAGTTTTTCTTCTTTTTCAATAATATAATTATATCAAATTATTTTCGTCATCTAAGAGCAACCTGTGCCTGCTCAATCGTTCTAAGTAAATTGGCAAACAAGTCGATCAATCGCTAACCGGTACAAGGTGATGTTTTATACCTCGAGTTCTATCTTCTTTCTCATCGCAGCAACAGTCATCAGCAATATCAATTCGAAAAAGAGGTCGGCCAATAACATCGATTGATGTAATCAAAAATAGGATTCGAGACAACAGTTTTAGCAATATAGATTGCTTACACTCTGGATAGTTTTATTTCATTTTAATTTTATAACTGTTTAATTTTTACTGATGTTAGTGATTCGTATATATCATGTTTTATTTTTTTTTCTCATAAGTGATAAGAATATTTTCAAAATGAAGAAAGAACTTCATTCTATATAACCTCTAATGATAATACTAAAAGAAAAGAAAAATGAAAAGCATTGTTTTGTCATGGTCATACCTATCATCTTACCCTGCACATCTCTAACGAATAAATCCGATGCCAAACTGATCGGATCTTATCAGGTTTAATCAACAGACAAAATTTTATTGGATTCCTGAAGATAGATCTAATAGCACATCTAAAGAATCAGCCGTATTTTATTATTTGGACACTAATTAGTAACAGGTGACTTTACTAGAGGGAAGTCAACAGCTCGCGTTTGATTCTGTCAAATTACTACACTAGAAATCTGATAATATCTAATGCTAGGAATCCGAAAATTATTCCCTCTCCCGGATTCCGATAACATTTGATTGATTATAGAAACCATATACACAGGAAAAAACACTTTTCTAACTTCCTAAACCCCAAAAAAAGTCCCGGAGATTTCTAAAAGCATCCTCTAACCTTCTAAAGCTCAAACAACGAGTCTTTAAAACAACGAAACCTAAAATAATTCTTACGGTGTATCTAGGATAAGAAGCATCTTCTACGAAAACCTATTTTTAAGTTTCGTACAGAAGAAACAGGTTTGTTTGAAAAATACGGAACCTTTAGAGTTTCGTATTAAANTTTAATACGAAACTCTAAAGGTTCCGTATTTTTCAAACAAACCTGTTTCTTCTGTACGAAACTTAAAAATAGGTTTTCGTAGAAGATGCTTCTTATCCTAGATACACCGTAAGAATTATTTTAGGTTTCGTTGTTTTAAAGACTCGTTTTTTGAGCTTTAGAAGGTTAGAGGATGCTTTTAGAAATCTCCGGGACCTTTTTTGGGGGTTTAGTAGAGAAACGTTTTTTGTTGTGTACAAGTCGATCACTTCAATCGTCAAAGTGATACTCCTGAGTTGTGCGAAACCGAAGTTTCATTCATTTTGAACCGATAGTTATTGAGTTCAAAAGAGTTCATACTTGATTATTTGACACTTATGCATGAAGTCAAACGGTAGGTTTGAAATCAAAAGTAAAAAGAGATTGTCGCTATTGCTAAGCAGTTCGATAACTGAAAAAAAAAACATTTATATCTTAATGGAGTAAAATGAAAATTTATTACTAGAAAAAAAAGATTGAATCACTCCCCGAAGATTGTTTATCTGTAGTAAATTTAGTCGATTTCTTTTGAAAAAAAACACGGTGTCATCATAGAAAGAAAGATGAATTTTATTCGGAAAAGCTAATGAGTTCGTTCGTTCTGCATCCAGTCAAAAGCAGATCTATTTCTTTGTAAGTACTATTTATGACGAAGTAGGTAGTTGGTAGTTTGAGTTTTGTCCACGACGAACGCCGTTTGTTGAGACGATTTTATTCGAAAAATGTCGGGTATACTGTTCACGACGACGAGCACGGCCAGTTTTCTTTTTCGGTTTTTCTGTTGGAGCAACCTATTAAAAAGTTAAATTAATAATCGGTTTACAATGTATTTATCACTAATGAAAGGATATGTAAGTACTTTGGGTGTTTGATTTTTGACTTTGCCAGCATTATTGATTCGTCCATGAGTTTTGCCACCTAGTAATTTGAGATAAGCATCAAATATGGCACCAGGAGCAAGATCAATTTCTCCAAGTGATTGTTCATTGTTTAAGAGTGCTCCGTGTACGCTCAATAAAATATCATTTACATCATGACCACATTCATGAGCAACATGTTCCTATACTATCTGTATTACTTATACGGAATTCGGAAGCATTTAACTTACATAAATATCTTGAATGGTATCATCTTTTTCAACATTGCATACCAATAATTTGGCAGAACTTCGAATAAAGATTTGCATATTTTTTAAATAGTTGAATAAGCGAAAGAAAACTTCTGTGGAGTTGTTTAACAATGGTACTGTATTAATATACCCTCGACCTGATATAATTACAACTGGAAATTTCGTAAGTAAAAGTCTTGCGAAACTTGCTCACTTATCTATGGTTGTCATTCTGTATACATGTTGCAGCAAGAATTAAAATTCAGGGAAGATTTAAAATTTTGCTAAAAAAGCCAGGAAAACTTGAAATTTTAACATCGACATCTTAAGTTTTCCCTAAGAAATTTTTAAATTCTCCTGACTTTTAATTTCTATTGCAACATATACATGTGAAAATTCATGCGACATCTATTGGTGTCCGTTATACAGTCGAGTCCACTTATAAGAGCTCCGGATAAAGGAGCGGTCCACTTTTAAGAGCCGTTTTCAAATTCCCCGTTTTTGTCTCCTGTGTTTTACGTGGTGGCAAAGTCCGCTTATGAGAGCGTCGGATAAAGGAGCGGTCCGCTTATAAGAGCCGGTTTTTGGCGCTTTTTTGCGATTTTAGTCCGTATAAAAGAGCCTTTTTGTATACTCAAAAAGTGAGTACACTCTAGAATCGGTCAGTGTGTCGGGCCGGCCGTTAACACGATAACTCTTTACAAATACATTCCATTGAGCTGAAATTTTGTGCACAGAATTGTCTGATGAATATCTCGGTCGAGTTCGAAGATGAGAAGGATCCGGCAAGAAATGGCTGAGTTATCAAAAAATTGTCATTTTCACCAAACAATCCCTGAGGTGGGCCACAGGGAGTTTTTCAAAAACAAAGTTTTTCTCCGAATTATCCACAACTTATGTAAATTGACTCAGTTTTTAACGCCGCTGATTCCGAATCTGATATTAGTTTTGAACCAAATCGAGCTTTCTAAAAGAACATCGCCAAGAAAAGGTCTCAAATGCACAAAAACTGCATCTAGAAACAAAATTGCCTAGATATGTCTGAGATGATCAGTAGTTGTAGAATTTCTCAAAAAGGTTTACCAAGATACTTCTTCCGTGCACACATTCTAGATTGACTGATTTGTCTCATTCACTTTTTGAAGTACACATAACTCTCGGACATAAGTCCAAAGTTTTCACATTTATTCTATATGATTATAAATGTGCACTTGAATTCTTCTTCTTTTCTTTTCTTTTCTTATTAATTATCCGCCAATGATTTTCCCTTCTCTGTCATATATATGTGATGGACTTTTCCTTTCCTTCGTTCTTCTTTCTATATAGTGTTCCTCATTTTTCGTTGAATCGTTACTTTTCGAAAAATGGAATCTACCAGCGGTGAACGTTGCACATTATCGATTGAGCAAAAATTGGAAATCTTGGAAGCACTGAAATTGAAAAAGCCAGACGATGTGTGGCTAAATATTTCAACATCGACTATTCTAAGGTGAAGGAGATAAGGCAAAACGAAGAAGAAATCCGAAAAATAGCTTTGAACAATGGCAACTTAAATCGGAAACGAAAACGCGAAAGCCCTAATGAAGAAATCGGCGAAGTGCTTATTGCTTGGTTCCACCAAATGAGAGCTCATAATGCCGCGATCAACGGACCGTTAATGTTAGAAAAAGCCAAGCAGCTTTCGATTACGCTCGGGCATCAAGATTTCGAGGCGTTCGTCGATTGTGATAAGGAAGCCGAATGTTTTGGAAATCTCACGGATGACGAAATTTGCGATTCAGTGAAACTAAATCGTCAAGGAATGATCGATTTAGAAGAAGACGACGAAGAAGAAGCTGGAATTTCTTATGAATCGATACCAGGTGTCTCTCATAAAGATGCACTGATGCATCTTTTGATGGTTCGCACGTATTTGGAAGAGAATTTTACAGATTATAATTCATGTTATGATATCGAAGACATGATCGAAAAGAACGCTTTAATTTATCGTACTCAAAGTAAAATCACGGATTTCTTTAAGTAAATTTATGTATGTCTACGTATTACTTAATAAATGTTGACGAGAAACAATTTTTGCACTGTTTTGCATACAGTTCGGATAATGGAACGGTCCGGATATAAGAGTCTATTTTAGAAACCCCGAATGCGCTCTTATAAGCGGACTCGACTGTATCATACAAGTAGATTATAATTGCTTCTATCTTTTTTTGGTAATTGTAGAAGTACTGATATGAATAGTCTAACATAATTTTAAATTAAAAATTCACACAAGTTATAATGGATAAAAAATATCTTTGACTTTCTTGATATCTCTCTTACAGATGTGTATACATTTCCCGGCGTATTTATATTCAAGCTGTATTTTACATTCATTAAAATAAAAAATATGACCAAAAGATTGCTTTCAATTCCAGATAATGCACTAGATCTTCAGGATGATGACAGTTATATTGAAAATAAAAACGAAGATGATAATGATATCAGCTTTATTACAACATACGAATAACACCAATTCTCAATTTATGAAAGGAGTGCGTGACATTATTAATACCGAGTTAAAAGATTTATACTTTAGTGGAACTCACATATATTTTTGAGGAAAATAGTAAGTGTAAATTTAAGAGCGAGATTTTTTACTCCTCCATTCCTCCACCCTCCGGTTACCAGGCATATCGCACTACTACAGACATTAGCAACCAGCATTTTATAATGGAGATATATCCATCTTTATTTGTCACTTAATCAATGCACAAAACAAGAAAGATGAATTATGAAAAATAACGAGCGAATGGGGCGCCCGTCAGAAGACGACGATAAAAGAAATTCTTGATATTGCATTTTTAGCGTGGTTTTTGTTAGTATCACGCAGCTAATCATATCTGAGTTTCACATTTTAGCATCAAAGACACTGAACTAACAAGCTTTTTACTGAAAATTAATGGAAAAAGAAAACAGCTTCATAAAAGTACTGCAATTTGGTACTCGACAGACGAAAAATTGACGTTGTTATGGAATCGTTTGAATTGTGTTATGGAAGGCAGATAAAACTTGTTTAAAATAAAAATAAGACGAAATATGCACTCTGCTCCATTTTAAATATCTAATTGTTCAATCATTCTTTGAATCTTGATCTATCTGTAACATGTCCCAACATCTTTTAGTGTAAATATTTTAAAATTTCTAGAACGATCTCAAATGATTTCGAGCATCATGTTGCTATTAGAGCCACCGTGGAATCCATATAGTCAGATAGAATCACGCAGATTCAATAGATTCACTTAACTATAATTAGAATCAATAGATTCAATGGAATCATAGATTTCACAGAATCAGCCCCTCCCCCCGCTTAGTCAACTCTCAGAGAAAAGAACTTCTAAATGCTGAGGAGACACCAATAAAAATAGCAAGACGTTTTTGGGACATGCTTTATAAATCTTCATAGAGTATCCTAGTGAATACCCATCAGTCTTGAATGAATATCCCGCAGGATTATCCATCACTCATAAGTGATTGTTCTTATAGTCGCCATACATAACTCTTCATGAGATATTCAAGAAAATAACAATTTATCTTCATTGAGCAAGTTTTGGACTACACATGAAGCTTTGATGTGTTAGAGAAAATTTTGGTTATCAATTTAATTAGATATTATTATTTCAGGAAAATTTTATTCGTTGCAGCTATTTTGTAACGATGATACCAAAGAATTGATAGCTCACAGAAATCGTCGTCTCATATCACGCCTCAGCTGCGTAAACTATCTCTTGTGGTTCCTAATTGAGACATTTTGTGCAAAATAGCCGCTTTTTTTAGATATGGCAATTCGAATCCACTTAAGCTTAAAAAATTGCATGTTTTTGTGAGAAAAGGAAAAAAACTTTCTTAGATACGGGTTGATCTTCGACACAGTTCCCTTGAAGCGATGATTGATGAGTACGACACTAGTTTCTCAGCATGCAACGAAACCAATGAAAGGAAAATTATTTCGGATAAGATCTTTCCTAGGATTACTGAGTGCTTCGTATAACGAATAAAATCCATCCCGCTGTATGCTGTAGTTCCCGAACGGTGTTTATTCGTTAAGCAACTTCAATTTTTCTGAAGGCTATCGTTTATGCACACATCTAAAATGAAGACACTCCTTAACACCTATGACAATGCTCTTGAATATTCATAAGCTCTAACAATCGGTACGCAAAACTTGAAATATCTCATCCTTACATCCTTCTTTGTAACCTATAATTTACTGCAGCTATCAGAGCTCCGCGGGACGACAAAAAATTTGTCCCGTCCCGCATCCCGTACCACCTTATCTGGCCCATCCCATCCCGCTTTATTCGTTTTTTAGGGTCCCGTCCCGTGTCCCGCGCTACCTGTCCCGTCCCGTCCCGCATTTATTAAGATGTCGAGTACTGTTAGAAATATAAGAATAAGTGCTAAAACATTTTCGACATGAAGCAAAGCCTTCAATTCGTTTAGAATGACCATGATGATTAACGACCGCAGGAAAACCAAACGTATTCCAGCAACCAGACGTTCGTTTACCCGTATTTTCTAAAACCACATATTCATTGGACTTTGTTTTAAGCATAATTCGCAATTGAGAACATGTAAATTTATCTGAATTACGATTTGAAAACGATGGATTGATCAATAAGACATTGGAATCACAGGAAGTAATATTTTGTCCACGTGAAATGGCAATTGGTGACAAAATTTCAGGAGAAGACATTATTTATTTATTCGTTAAAACAACAACTGCTAATGTCTAAAAAAACAAAGATATTATTTCTAAATAATAAAAAAAAGATCGGAATGCCGTAAACAATAATTACAATACAATCACTGTATCGATTCAAACAAGTGATATATTATCATTGTGTGAAGACAAGCAATCGAATGACCTCTAACGTCGAATGCGTAACTCAATACATACATGTCGCAAAACTGCAATGAATGGACAATACTTAATGCCAATTGTGCTTGTATGAACTTGGCGGGACAGAGAATTTAATTGATCTGGTCCCGTCCCGTCCCGAGAGGAATAAGTTCTGTCCCGCTCCGTCCCGCCATCTTTTCATTTTTACTGTCCCGTCTCGTCCCGCGGAGCTCTGGCAGCTATAGTTCCGAACTATGTGAAGAATATCCCATGGCATTCCAAAACCTGACTCCTACATTGAACATTCTAGATCACTAATCACAACTACATACTCCCACCAGTATAGGAAAAAACCCATACCACTATCAAAATCTATTGTAACTCAGCAAGGCACTCCAAAACCTTGAACAAACCAATCTGAAACTGAACAGCAATCATGCCTCAACAAAAGTGTTATTCTTCAGACACCTACACCTATACACAACTCACAGCATACCCATATATCCTCACAGATCGATCGTGAGCGATGATGGATCGGCAACAACTCTCAAGTAGGTTTCTCGACTTCAATCTTCAAAAACTGTAGCACTGCAGTTTTTGAGAAACTGTAACCCGAACTAGTTGGAATTATAGTTATCTGTGTGAATGCGGGGGAAAGCTAAATCTAAATGAAACCGAAGAAGTACACAGGACAAGATAAAATAAAGTTACTTTTAACCCTGTTGCACACCAAGGCATGATAGGGTGCGAAACAGTCACTTAGTAGATTCCTCTAGAGAATGCCGACACTCATGCCCACAATTTGCCATAATCCTTGCCTTCGTGAAAGACATTGGGCTTTCATTTCATACGGTTGCTAGCATGTCTTAGCTTAGCTAATTATAGGACGTTCTTGATCATGTCATCTTTGAATGTATTTTTTCAGTTGAAGGGGAGATGTTGATCAGAACAGAATATATATCATCTTTCAAATATTCGTTTTCTTATCAAAGGCACTCGGATGGAAAAAGAGGGTACCGAATGGGAAAAAAAAATTAGCGGACGCCTCTGCTATCGAATAAATCAATTTGATGTCCTCATAGGCGATCATTGATACATGTAATATCGAATCAAGTCGATGCCTTTGAAGCAGAAAGCATGTAGCTAATGAATAATCATCGTAGATTTGCTCATATACTTGCTTCATTCATAGCCTCAACCATCAGACCATTTTTATTGTATGTTTTGATATTCCTGCTGTAAAATGATCTGATGGAACATCTGTAGCCTCAACAACGTTTGATGAAAATCAGGAAATTTTGAAAATGTCATAATAAAAATGAAATGAGAATAATAACACAGAAATGCAGAGAAGATTTCGAACTGGATGATGAGTGAAATAGATTTTGTTTAAAAAGGATACATTGGACGAAACGAAATGAGAGGCATAGTGCTCTACTACTAATTCTTAATGCGATGCTCTTTTTATGAATTAAAAATGAAGAAAATACTATGAAGAATAGTATTTTGAGTAACTTAGTTCGTCAACAGTGTTTGCTATCTGTTCAATAATCTATAATCTTTTGTAAGAAAATGATGAAAACTGCGCTGAAATTTCTAGAATAACATATGACAAATGCTGTACGATGTTTTGAGACTTGCAATAACAATCATATAGTTGTAACAATATTTCTGTTTGAGTAAAACGGTTTTGTAAACTGTCTTATCTTGAATCAGAAAGAAAAAGTGAAGTGGTGGTCGACGATATAGGGCTTCTATTTAGTTTTATTCAAGAGATAGGTAAAACACAAGTAAGTCAATAGTAGGATATTATACTTAAATTAACTTTAGAACGCTTTGGCAACAAAGTTTTTGCTGTTTCGTTTAATTAGAAAAATCATAAAGTGTCTCAAGTGAAGTCCTACGATTGAGGACAACAAAAGAAAACAAATATTAGTATATTCTTGAGATAATGATCGTAAGTGATTTGTGTATTACTCGGCTTTTTTGAGCTGTTTTCATTGTGCGTCCATCATTTTTTCTACAGCCATGTTCTGTTACTATGGTTGCTACTTTCATGAACTTATCATTGAAAAACTCTGTCTATACATTGTTCAGCCAACGAAGAACTTCAGATGCATTTAAGGAATAGTGGAAGATAATGAATATGTCTACCTTTTGGCTAGCCTTTAGTATACGGTACTGCGCAGTGACAGATTCAGGTGTCCATGATATCTGTTCGGCAAATACTATTAGATTTAAATCATAGTCAAATGTGGGACAATATCATAGATTTCTTACGCTTGAAAAGTTGAGTTTCTCATAGAAGCTAACAAACCCTGTTACGCTCACACCAACAATTATATCTATGGCAGAACAAGTGAACACACGATGAAAAACATTGTTGTTTATTCATCTTTCACAGCTAGTATGATCTGAAGTTGATACACTGTTGTGAAATCTCAAGAAAGACTTCTTCTGTATCATACTAAGACAATAGTATACCCACGATATGAACACATTGCAATGCGAATATATGTCGAACATTACACGTATCCCTGCTACATCCATTTATTACTAAATATGATATACTATATATGTTTAAAACGAATACTTGCCTAGCACGAAAAACGTATTTTGATTAAATTTACTTGTGGTACATCGACAAAATTCGTAACTTATCTCAATTGTAGTCGATCTATGTAAAATATTTCTAGAATAACTGTGAAATGAAGCATAAGAGATGTCACATAATTATTATTGTGTGAAAAATATAAATGAAACTCACAAGTATTTTTATTTTGACTTAAGAAAAAGCACTTCATACTAGACATAAGCACTTGAGGAGACTTCTAACGAAGTTTTACTAATTTATAAAAACACGATTAGCTTAGGTTTTATTCTTTCAAACAACTCTGTGATATTAAACATCCACTAGAAAATATCTTCAGGCCATAGTTTAAGTTATGTGAGATGATGCTAACTAAAATATTCGAGAGCAAGCATGAATACGAACATTCTCAATGTCTGAACTGTGTAAGTTGGGTGTCTGTCGAGGATAGAATCAGTTTCTCAAATAACTATGAATGTTCATGTATTTATCAGTTTTAAAAATTTCACAGTTAGATTGAATAAAAACTGCACGATATATACAATACATCTACTTAGTCATGCATACATCAAATATTACCAATGAGAAATATCCATAATATTCACCGTGCTGTGATGAAGACTCACTCCAATAATACTACAGACGATCAAACATGTATGCATATTGTAATAGAGGATGTCAATCATTAAAATATTAGTAAATTTCATGATTATCGGAGAATTTTAGGAAAACTTAATTATGATTGTTCTGTTTAAGCGCTATGAATAAGAAACGAGGAATAAGAACTTTGGTTATCTAATTACGGTTATTTTAATTTCTTCTTTGCAAAATAACAGCATGTGAAAGATTAGACACTATTCTTTTTTTCATATAAAACTAAATAGTGATATGCTTGTTAAATCAAAAAAGTAGTGTTTGTACAGTTACAGAAATTTTCTACTATCAACTATAATTTCTCAGTAGCTAATTACCCAAGGCGTAAATTTCTGCGAAAAAAACGCGTTTCGAGAAGTTGTTTCCCGATACTTGCGAAACGCCTTAATGCTGGCCGCTTTCACATTACGGAGCTAACTTACATAACTTTGAGAGATTCACGGGATGGATTCGGACACGAGAACAGCTGAGTAGAAGATATGTGCACCGACCATTCAACTAACATACTCGAATAATATTTGTGTTTATATCCTAGTCTTATTCATACGTGTCATGAAACTAATGATTTGAATAAATTTTCAGTTTCACATCTGAATGAGTGATGAAGAATCAGGTGCCGTTTCCTGCTTCTATCCGAGTAGAAGTGTCATTTTCCTCTTACTTTATTTTAAATTTAAATTTGAAAAATTGAAATCTGTGAAACTATTTTTTAAGAGAAAGATCCAACGAAAATGAATATAATTCGATATAAGTTGGATTTTCAATTTTCAAAAAATTCAAAATTTTTGCTGGATTGAATAATCTTTTGTAAAGATAAATCGATGATCCGTAAGACTAAGTATAAAATCATAATTGAAGGAAATTTTTGTTCTGTTATTCTAATATCTTTTATGAGAAAACTATAATTAGCTGCATCGATAATAAACGAGCGAAACTCATATTACAGTCACTCTAAAGCAGTCCGCATATAGATTCACAATAATAATTATTACAAATCGTAATTTTCGCGAACATGCTTTTTTCTCAACGTAACGCTAAGCTATCATACACATTATTTTTACTTTAAACGTTACCGAGATTTTTCAAATATTTTAATATTTAATACAGTCCTCTGTTCAATGCTACGAAACACCTTTTCTTTGATTGAAAAAATAGGAAAATAAGTTTTCTAACAAGATATATACTTTGGTTACACCCTGATGTTCAATACTGGTCTAACTTAGAATCAGCTTTAGAAAACGACGTAATCTGCCTAAGTATTAGGAGAATTCGATTCTGACCTTGCCAATGGAAGATTTTCACCGCTATCTTTACGAACAAAAACAATGCGATTAACAAACATTTTGTAGAAATATTTCGTATAATTTCTATAATCATGAAAATACCTGAGTTTTCTTAATTCGCATGAATTTTGAAGATGAATTCAGTGGAAGATGCAGCAACAAAAGATATTCGTTTTTCAGCATTAGAAGCGGAAACGATGCAAAATACTTTTTAATGAGATTTGCTTCTCGTCTTCTCCTAACTGAGACTCTGTAAAATGCGTTTCTTGCCGGCCAACATGAATTCAACAGCGTTTTACTTCGGAAACGCCTCGAAACATAATTTTTCAAAAAGAAACAGTTCCCATCGTTTCGAAAAATTGATGGGGCAAAACACGTTTTATCTAAGTGAGGATACTGTAAAAAGCACTTTCTCGCGAAAAAAACGGAGCGAAATGCACGTCTAGATCTCGGAAACGCGTTTTGCAGTGCGTTTCGTTAAATATTCTATGCTATGTATACTAAATGTAAAATAAACAATATTTTAGAGTGTAGGGTTTCTTCTCTCCTATGAAACAACATCAATTTATGCATGTAGTTCATTTCATATTTTCTCTATTTGCTGTAACTCCTCAAAAATATCTACAAACTAATAACAGTTTGAAGGGTAAGTTATTTTTCTTAGTATTATTTCTCCATGATGCATATATGTAATCAAAATCGTAGATTCTGTATTCTTAAACGTCCCGAATGGTTTCATACTTAGTCTTGTGATAATTAGACCTATGCTGAATGTTCATTTCCTTTCACGGTTGGCGATATGTTTTCATATTTGAAACTTAGTCAGAAGTATGTTATTCTTTGGGTAGTCATTATTGGATTCTTCAAGGAAAGAATTGTAAACAGTTTAGTATTCCTAATTCACATAGAAATGACTTATGTATGTTGAATTCATCTTCATAATCCTTGATTAATCAATCTTTGTTTTGATGATGAAGTTCAACTTATACTGTAAAGTATCGAAATTTTCTAATTAATAATCGGATCATATGGTTAGATAGGTTTTTTTATTTTATCAAAAGTTTTCGTAAAATTCTAAATTCAGTTGTTCGTAAGTTTGAACATGCTCAACTTTTGAACGCAATTCATCAATAATCAATAGTTTCCCACGAATTAATAACTTGGATGAATTTAGCTACGAAAAAAAATCTCCTGTTCAATATTAATTCTCATATACATTTGTTCGCTTGCAAATGAATGGCAACGGTCACAAGTGACTTTGGGCTTTATTTAAATGCTGTCCGTTTTTCAATCGCGTACCCTTTCACAATCACAAATGCTCTGAGATCTGAGAATAAATTGATTTGAAGAGATAATTCTACTAGTAATCGTTCCATGATTTTAGTTTTATTTCGCTTGACATTATAATATTACTCATACACAGAAGTAACATATAGTTTAACTAACGTAGTAATAATGTTTTATTACAATATAGTCTATGGTTACAAACGTTAACAATACTATAACTAGCATTGTCCATCGTATAAGAAAAATCTAAAGCATGACGTAGCGCATACATCTGTTCGATGAATTTTTTCCAAGATAAAATGAAGACTGTAATTTAAGAAATGTGTTACTTCTGATGATGAAATAGGCATTATTATTTAATGCCGAACGTTGCTGACGTGAAAAAAAAACCCGCAGAACAACAGGTTCAACTCTTTTTACCATGTGATTAGTTTGTTCACTTCTCTAGTGGCAGCCGGAACACCATCCAAAAAGAGTTTTACAGTGAGCTGGTGCATAGTTCACTTGATTCCATTAAGATTTGAGGTAGTGCTGCGCGTATAGGCTAATGATTTACAGTAGAAGCGATCAGACACGTCATCATATTCGTCTTTTAGAAATTCTGTTTTTTTTTCGAAAAATAACTTGAGTTGCAACAACATAGAAATTCTATTGATTCATTTCATCATGCATGTCTACAGAAGAAAAAAGTAGTATGTAATGAAACTAATTTCATAATTTTGATATTTAAACGTGAACTTAAGTCACGAGATGAAAACAATGTAGAGGTAGTGGAACTAATGTGATGTCGATAGATACATATTTGACGGATAACAACTAAATTCATGATGTATTCTTAAAGAAAATTTTCTAAATATTCGTTTGAATCGAATGCTACTCGTTTTTTTCTTCAACGATGAATATCGACGGTGATTCAACATACATTTTCATGAAGAAATAGAAAGGTATTCTATACAACTAGAACATATTCTTTCGCATACATGTTTGACAACATCTATTTCAAATTTAATTGATACGATTGATTTTTATCGTAAAAAATACACTTTTAACTCCAATACTTTTATTGGTCGATGTGTTTGGTTTATGTTGAAGATCACTTGAATTATTTATGCATAGCTTACTCACGGTAATAAAATTTACAAGCGATTCTTGTAAATATTACGGATTTCGTTGATATTCTTCTCATACTAAGCAATATTATTATTAGTATTGATTATGCAATTTTATTTTTTCGTTGCCCATGTTGTTGTTTTTTCGGGCATTGCTGAATATCACCAACAAACAATGTAGTTAAAAATACAAATTCGAAGTTTACTTCGTAGAAACGAAGAATATACTCCTATTTTGCTATTTTGCATGTAGATTGTTTTCGTTAGGAGAAAATTTACTTTGTTGTCCAATGATTTCTTTCGAACTTCATCTGAATTTTTGTTAAAACACAACAACAGAGAAAGAGAGACTAAAAGTAGAACACCGACAAACAAATAAATAACGAACGAGTAAAAAACATTTTTAATCTGGCTTGGTTATGATTCCTCCCGTTTTCTTTTATATTTCATGTGCATGTATTTAAAGCACGGCAAACTTTAACCATGTGGTCATTAGATGCGTTTGAATAAAAGAAAAAGTCACCTTTTTTTGTTGTTTGTTTTCGAATATAATCTTTACGTACTTTTTCATTCTTCCCAGTCGAAAATATTCAGTAGGAAAAATTCTTTGTTAAATACGTTCCAAGAGAGTAAGTCGATTTTTAAGAAAAGAAAAATAATGGTTCATTTTTTTTTGTAACATGTTTTTCTATCGCTTGTCTAAAAGATTTCTAATGCTTTGTTGTGACAAGAATACGGAAAACGACCAGATTGTTTATCAGACACTTTTCGATGGTTCGTCCTAAATTGAGAAGAGAAATCTTCTCTATAAAAATTAACTATGCTACCTATTATAACATTGTAACGATTAGAAATAGAATTGAAAATGCAAATAGTGTCGACATTAGAAGAAAACTATTCGTAATCTTAATTAAGTAGAGAATTTTTTTCATCTAACTTTTTTATTTAAATCGTCTAGATCGATTTCATATGAATAGGATATTATTAGTCGTACGATTCGATAGTTTTATTTTTTGCTTTTAAATAAATAATAGTCTATCTCGTATGCATACAATTTGGTTTTTCTAACAGTTATGATAAATAATTTGCTTGAAAAGTAGTTCTACTTGTTATTTGACTTTACCATATCGAAGAATAAATTATATTTAATTTTTAGTTTTTACACTGTCTTACTATTCAGAAATAAACGAAGAAAAAACCACTCTAGTACATCGTGCAAATCTAACCAGAACACAGAGTTCAACAAGGATCGATCAGTTGTACTAAAGTGACAAAAAACGTGTATACAAGAATAATCGAAATCTGTCGTTGAAACAAACTAAATCGCTGAGCACAAATACCTACATGATGAATTAAGTGTAGTATAGATAAACGATCTAATTTCTAATACATAGAGCGGACTCGAAAAACGACATTTTCTCCCTACTTATTGGTCTATGTTGTACATGTTTTCATTTTTCATACGAAAATATATATCGTACATACTCATACAAATATGTAAATTTTATACATCGCAATAAACTAATTTATTATTTTATATATATATTTGCATCAAAACATTATACATACATAATCCTATTTAAAATGTAGAGAATATACTTTTTTGCCATTTTGAAGAATTGATTTTGAATCATCTAGAATGTAAATATTATTTCGAAGAATTCATTGACAGGCGTTTCTTTAGAGAGAATATCAAAGAGATCGATTTTCTTACAACGAAATCTGATTGAAAAATTTCTAAATCGAATGAAGTTAGAAATGATTTAAAGCTCCTTTTTGGAACACATAGACAAGTGTTCTATTTCTAAGAAGAACGACTTCAGACTCGATATCTAAGGAGATAATCCCAACTATGATTGATCAAAAACTATTCTAATTGATAAGCTTAGTTTGAATTGTATTCATATATTTCAAATTCTTCTGCTTTCTATTTGTAATCATCATAGATTTCATGAGGGTTGTGTAAGTACTTCTTAGAACAACTAGGAAGTGAATAGAAAGTTTCCAAATTCATATTTTACTCTTTGAAAGATACTTAGTGACACTAGACAAATTCGAGAAATAAGATAACAATTGATCTCATATTAGGGGAGGTGGTGTATATCAACGAATGGAAAATTCTATACATATGATTTGTAACGTTAGATCTTTTCATGAGAGAAAATAAGTTTTTCGTAGAATCATTTATAACAGCATACTCATTAATGTTGAACATATTCAACCTTAGTAGTTCACAGCAGATGGACATGATAAGCGAAATCCTATTGTTCTTCACGCTACTACATTGAAATAACAGTACGTTCGTAGAAGTTTAACAACGACGAGAGGATATGCATACGTCATGAAAACAGAAAAGCATTCGAATGAAAAACAAAAGAATTCAGAGCAAGGTAAACAACATAATTGACAAACTATATAATCAAATTATATCGCAAAAAGTTCAATGAATAATTGAAAGGACATGAAAAATAATTTGATAAAGACATATTCTTGCAAAATCGATATACCTATTCGTTCAAATACATTTTCGATCGTAATTGTAAACTATGTTTTTCTTCTTTTACCTACCCCCCCCCCCCTACAATAAAAGACCCCAGATCTTCTATTATGTTCCAG
>OENT01002462.1:7997-22107 GCA_900239685.1 Rotaria macrura
AACTTTACTTTAAATTTAAACTTAAAGTGAATTTTCTTTTTCATATTCATTACTACCCGGACTGGTTGATTGATGCCTGCTAGACCCTCTGCAACCTATAAGACCACAAAAAAGATGAAAAATAACACGATTTAAAATGACTTTAAATAACTTGATACTTTGATCGTAAAGTTTAAAATGGTTTAAAGTCGAGTGAAACTAGTTTATTTTTTCATTCTTTTACGTCTCATAGGCTGCAACGAGCCTAGCGAGCATCAATCAATCAGTCCGGATAGTGATAAGTATAAAAAAGAAAACTCACTTAAAGTTTTTAAAAAAAGTTGAAGTAAATCACTTTAACTTTAAAGGTTAAAGCTAAAGTGCCACCCCTAGTCTAAACTCGACATAAAATATATAGTTGCAATTGAGCCAAGGGACTAACTCGGAAGACGAACTTGCAGTATTTTCATTTTATCCAATACTTAGTAAGTCGTAGTTCTGCGCTCAACACTATTCTTCCAAGACTGATCAATAATGTTCTATCCATGAATATTCATACAAAAAGAAACGGGTAAACAATCTATTAACTTTGTACCAAATGATTGGAACGATATACTTACCAATTAGCTGATATTAGTTCAGTATCCGACTGGTTTAATAAAATAGACATGATTAATGAGAAAACGTAATGGGTTAGTTCTGATCGATGTTACTTTGGTTTTAGCTACCCTTTCATGGACAAAGAAAAATGAAACAGAAGAGCTTTTTTGTGTCTCTAGTATTGATACATATCTTATGAAAAAATTTGTCTAGATTTAGTGATGACTGGACTAGTGTTTTCTGTGAAAGAATAAATATCACTCCACTTTCACAATTGAAGGAAAGCTTAGTAGCCTACAATTGACTCCTCGAGAAAAGTCAGCCAGCTAGAAAACAAAAAGGATAGAGATGCGGAACTCGATGAATATCTCGAATATTCGGGCAAAGTTCAAACATTCTATAGTGCGTGTAAAACAGCGTGTTGAAGTTTTCATTAAAGTTTTCAAAAACGTCACAAAAGCTTTGAATAGCATGGTTTCGAAACAATCAGCTTCAAAATGATTTTATGGTTTTCTCCTTTGTGATAATTTTAAAAGATTATTTATCATGTTTATAATCTACCCTTTAATCTGCTTTCCAGATTAGATATTAATTTTGTTTGGAAGAATACAAGATAATCTGTGATAAAACAAAGTAGATGAGTTGTACGAGTCTAGTGTGGAAAAATATCGGTATTGTCTAATCTGACGAAAATCCTTACAACTCGTTGAATCACAAGTCAAGCTAGTACTCTAAATCTAATGTTGCTTGTTTTTACCCAAGTCAGAAAAATATAGCTAATCATTAGACAAAATTCATAATTCGTTTTCTTTGCCAACTAGCAATAAATCTCGATTTCATACAATACGAGTCTTCGAGCAAATTTCTCCTTGACCCTCAAACTCTTTTTCTCTTGTGTTGAAACTAATGCCAAAAACAATATAGTTATGGATAGAGAGCCTTTTGTCTTTTAGTAGACAATAAGGCCATGGTGCTACGTGAATGATTTAATTATGCTCAGCTGCCAATATTACTGAATGAATAAAATGTTACACATTAAATGCTATAGATTCATTTGATGCGACAAATTTCTTGTATCTCATTGATTTATCTTATTTCTTGCAGCTGTTTGTTATTCTACCTTGAACATTTTCTCCTTAAAAAAAGGAAGTAAACTGCTGTGTTGTGACAATGGATTTGATACCCATTGAATTAGGTTAAGTGCGTAGAATTTCAAAAAATAGATAACCCCAGTGAACTATCCTGGTGTATGCGTTAGAAATATATGAGCATTCGAAGTAAGTATGTCGTGCGCTCTAGATAAATCTTGAAGACTGCTCATCAGAAAAAAGTTCTATGCAAAAAAGCGTAGATTTTGGCGTCGATCCCTTTTCAGATCGAATATTTTTCACCTGGCTATAATTGTGACTTGAGAAATTACATCTAGTGCTTTTAATCATAATATTAATGATATTGTTTCTCTCATACGCGTGACTTTCTTGATATTCTTGAACAAGAAAGTGATTCGCTATGGGCAAATCTTGATGACTGAACAGGTCAGGCATATAAAAGGAAAAGTTCATATAGGAAATGATTCTACTCAATGTTTAATGCAGTTTTTCTAGCCATTTGATAAAGCAGTGAAGCCTTTACACTGAGTTCTATGAGATTTTCAGGACTAGACTGAGGATCGTAGAGATTAAATATGAATTTCAGGAATGTCATTTTTTATTATAAAATTCCGTGATTCCATGGGATTCCACGACTCTGATGGGATTCCCGTGGGATTCTGGAAATCGAGGAACCCAGGGAACCTTGGGAATCCCATGGGAATCCCACGCAAATCCCATGAAAATCATGGGAATCCTAGAATCCTGGGAATCCCATGGGAATCCCATGGGAATCCGAAAATCCTGGGAATCCGAAATCCGCCTTTTCCCCCTTGTCTCGCTCTGTTCAAATGAAAATAGGAGCCCCACAAGACTCTGTTATCGCTGCTACCCTATTCAGATGACACATTCACTGTCTTCCATTACACTTTAAAACTGTTGGACTGCATCTATTTGCTGATGATTTACCTCTCATCATTCATGGATTACTTAAAAGGAAATTTTCGGACAATATTAATGAAATTGAAAATAGAGCAAACATAGTACTAAAACAACTTGAAAAATTCTCTGATGACCTAATTCTTATAGGGAATATATCCTAAACGAAAGCTTTACTTGTTCACAGTATAGTGTCCCCATCGTATCCGATGATTTATTTTAAATCGCAGCCTATTGAGTACGTTAAGAAATTTAGATATCTAGGAGTATCTATCTCTGTGAAGTTAGGATGGGAATCTCAAATTAATGAAAGAATGAAAATCATCTACAAAATATACAATGGTATGAGAATATTATTTAAAACGATTCAGATGAAGGATGTTAAGCTACGTAGAAGAATATTCCTCGCATATGCTCTCCCTCATTACTTATGGTTATTCTCCATGTGGTTTTTCGTCACTCAAAAGCAGAGAGAACGTATTGAACATATGTTCTGCAACGGACTTCGCATCGTTTATAACTTACGTCAATCGGACGACGTAACAACTTTAATCTTTGCTAGAGATAAATCACTCTATGATTATCTATTTATATTTTGGCGTCGATTGGTGCAGCATCTACTTACCTCGACTGAAGCTCTCCGTTTCCAACAATCATGGAATGCGCATCTTATCATAACTTCTCCCAATAATAACTGGGTAAAATCAATGAGATTTCATAAGATCAATATTTTCCCATACCGTCTAAAGGAACAGGTAAAACACTGTCTCATTGATTGGATGGCATTTGATGTAGCATATACTAAGCAACATGAATGCTTTAAGAAATCAACAAACATGATAAACTCTTTCATTTATAAATATATTCTGTTATCATATGAGAACAGTTGAATTTTTAACTTCTTGGACGGATCATACAATGCAAACATAACAAAAACAACCCTAAGCTGATACTATTCCAACATTCTCTACAATTATTCAATCTTGATCTCTACAAATGAATTATTAGCGTTATCTTCAGGATCCCCTCAGTAATGATACAACTGTTGTAAACCCACCTGCCTGATTTTAACATTTTCACTTTCTTCTTCTTATTGTTGTTGCTCTTTTCTTTTATTCTCATGGTTACCTCTTACCCCGAAGTGTACTATTACCCGGAATTGATCGAAGTGTGATACTTACTCTGAAATGTTGTCTATCATTGTTTCTTATTTCTTCTCTTTGTCTCTTATTTTCATATATCTTGTGAACCACATATTCATGGCACAATAAAATAGATATTAAAAAAAATACATTTTAACAATGCTAGACATTTTTCTCGCATGCGTCACCTTCAAAATGTTCTGCAAAAATACTAGTAAAGGTCCACAGGGATCTCGCCAATATTAGAAAACGTTCAAAAGACTTTCGCCAAAAAGTGGCGAAAGACTTATTGGCGAAGAGCGGGATCCCATTTTTATACTACGAACTCAAGTCGGACTGATCTTTAAAATTTTTAATAACAGTGTATGTTGAGCACAGATTGATCTTTTCAATATTTTCCTGGTATCTGGTACCATTTTTGTGGTTCATGTAAGCAAGAATTGTATCTCTTTTGAGAGGAAGCCATCCCCGGTCGAAAACTCTGACACAAGATCTTATGAACAACATACAAGATCTTGGAATATGGGTGAAATCTGACAAGAATCTGACAAAAAATCGTCGTCTCTGAGATCTTGCATCAGATCTCAGTCAGATTCTGGAAAGATCTTATGAATGTGTATGATCTTTCCAGAATCTGAATGTCTGATCTGATGCATGATCTCAGAGACTACGATTTTCATACGATTTTTCGTCTGATCTTACAAGATCATATGCAGAATCTTATCAGATCTTAACATCTGGTTGTTTGCCCTGGGATGACCATGCCAAGGGCAAATAATCAGATACTAAGATCTGACAAGATTCTACATCTGATCTTGTATGATCTTGTAAGATCAGACGAAAAACCGTACACAAACTCGTGGTTTTAGAAACCTGGCATCAATTCTTACTCTAAAATTCTTGACAAATCCTGTTCTCCTGTCAGATCTGATAATAAGATTATAGAAAATCTTATGCAACAGTAAGATCTTACAAGAATTTTACTCTACGAATTGATGTAAGATATCTGAGACCAGGATGTTTTGTACGATTTCATTTGATCTTACAAGACTTAATGTCTGATTTTTTTACCTGGGTATGGTATGATAGCGAGATCTGCCAAGAGTATTTCGATACGACTTGATATAAGATGTCAGAGACGACGATTTTGTGCGAGTCCGGGGGTAGTTATTGCTCTTGGATATCGGTTGGCGAAGAGAAGATACCCACACCCATACCTAGAATCCCAAAAGGTTCTGCGCGGCACTTTTTTTACAATGTACTTCGGCATTTTTTCTATTCATTTTTGCATTAGAAGCTGCACACTTTCAGATATTGCTTATGCATTATCAGATTTTTCATGTAATCTACCGTTTCTAACACTATGGATCTGCTCTGAAGGAACAAAAAAATGTTTTATACGAGATACAGTAACGTAAGGAAGCTATAGCTCATTAAGATAAGTGTTAGTAGGAGTGAGTAACTCAGGAAATGAGATGCTGAGACTCACATCTACCTACACACTATTATATACCAGTGGATAAATGAATACTGATTGCTCATAAACATAATCTGTACCTGTTTTTTTGATGGTGAAGTAAACTTTTGACGTTCGTAATGAACTTAATCGATAAGAGTATAATTGCCCAGTACTGTCTTCATAAATTCCATCGCAAACACGGCACATAATTTCATCGATTTTCACATCTGGTTCATCAATATGTTGAAGTAGGTGATACGTGAAAAGGCTGTTGCGATTATTTCGCGACCTATCAAATGCTTCTTCATTAGAACCGTAAGCGAAGAGTATATAAGAGCCAATTATTCCTTTCAACGCTGTAGTATTTGTGGAATCAGATTGTATGGGGTAGGGTTTAGTTCCATCAATATACATACGACAACAACCAAGTAGAAATACGATTAAAGAAGGTTTTCGTTCTTTCATTTTGTTAAGCACTTTTTGAACGTCAACAGCGGAATGCTCATGTCTGTCAGGTCGTTCAATAAGATGTTTATTATCGATAGAAATGAGATAGTTAATACCATGGCACTCAGTTCCATGACCGGAGAAAAAGAAAACTACGAAATCGTTTTCAACGATTTCTTTCACAAAATCATTAATTTTGTCCTGCATGTCTATGTATTTTAAATTAAAGTGAGACTTGACTTGGAAGCCAATTCCTTCCAACTTTTTACCAACATCTTCCGCGTCATTTTTGCAGCATTTCAGTTTGTGCATTTCATAATCATTGTTGCCAATAAGAAGAGCCCGTTTAGTTAATTGTGATGTAGTTGTAGTCATTCTAATGCTTTTTGTGTCCTAGTAAGTGTGTGAAACAAGAATAGTTTCTAAAAGAAAAAAAGATGCACTTCTGAATTCATGTTTTTACTTATATAGATCAGTTGAAGGTCTGAGATAATGTGAGAATCAACGAGCAGAAAGAAAACTCCTCTTCTGTTTGGAATATAGCCATTATTTCGGTATAATGAAAGTAATTATTTAATACCAATTCTTCTGAGTTGTAGTTATTTTTATCGACCTATATGATGCAGATCAGTAAACACTCAAGGAACTTCACCAGGATTTTCGTAATTGGTGAACCAGTGATAATGATACGAATGTTGGAATTTCGAATTTTTCATGTATTGGTATTATTTTGCTACTATTATTCGCATGATAGTCGTATATTATCTAATAAGTTATAGTTTTATTCTTTGCAACATTCGGTACACGCTACTGGTTCTATGATTATTATAAAGCAGATTATGTGTAAAACATTTTTTTTCGAAAAAATATAAAGCGAATTATATTCCTCTCAAATTTTGGTTCATTTCTACTCGTTACTTGTTCTGACACTCCACAAAAGCGTTTTTCACATCTGTCATACGACTTTCATAAATCAACTACAATATTATTTGATATTTTCAACTTGTGAATACGATTTTAGAACCGTTCCCCTTTCAGTGAGTTACGGTGTGACTTAATGTAGATCTGAGTCTCTGTCTGACGTACCGGTAACGGTGTACGGTGAAAGTCACTAGATGACTTAGAATGACCGAGGGCTAGCATTACGGTGAACAAATAAAACTGAAAACGAAGGTTTACGATAACCAATACAATCGTTCCTGACAGAAAAACGCCGAAGTTTGACGTTTTCTCATGTACCATATTACGGTCGTATTTTTATACATTTTAAACGAGTTATCATGGCTGTAACACAGTCAAAAAATGGAGTATCCAACCTCTTACAGTCATTTACGGCCCGTTGAAACACGGCCGTTTATGGTCATACTTGTTTCGCCTTAGAAGGATTGATTTTTGTTTCTCAAGAAGAAAAAGAAAATATATGAAGGAGTTCAAATTCTAAATGTATATATAATGTCGAAAAATAATTATTCTTTTCAATATTTGAAAACTTTCTTTTTTCTATATCACTTTTTGAAATAATTGTATAGTATAGATTTCATATTCTATAGAGAATTGGCATATCACTATCTATTGCATGACGAGAGTTTCATTCAAAGAAAGTTGATAATCACCATGCATCCATCGATTTCTCAAAACCTCTGAATTGCATACAAAAATACGCTATGATGAGCATCTCTTCATGCATTATATTTAACCAATCAGGCACGTAGTTTAATAAAAGAATCAGTTCTTATCAATCGAATATTTGAACAAGGTCAACAAGAGATAGCCGTACATCTTAATTGGCTATTGCATAAAGAACTAATTTTAGCCACCTGGCCGCTTCATTTACATTTTCATCGAAACGATGGTAAGTTGTGTCGGCAAAGGAAGAGGGACGTTTTCTGGCCAAATCGACCCAATAAAAAGCAAGGTTGTTTTGAGCTGAAATTTTCAGAAATTGTATAAGTTATAATGAGTTGTTAGTTCTGCAAGTTTTAGCTTGATCAGTAGAACTTATACTTCACTTTGATACTCAGCCAAATAGCCCCTCTTCGTAATTGTCAAGATGCAAGAATAATTGGAGTTCAAAACGCATACACATGAAAGGATACCCACTTTATACATCATTCGACAGAGAATTTAATTCAGAATAAAACTGTATATAAACCTTTGGATAAAAATCAAAAAATTAATTTCAGGAAGTTAAAATTACAGTCAGCCCAGTGTAATGCATCGGCTATCCTGTTATCTTGTGTACCCGAGTTCTCTACTATTTCATGGAGACTAGGAACGAATTTATCATCATTGATATAGTATTTCAAAAACTACAAAGTGGTGCTAAAAAGTCCTAGGAAAACATATATCCTCTACTATTTTAGAGAAAAACATTATCTCAACTTACTAAAAATCAGTGAAAATACTTAGAAAATTTTATGTATTTAGGAATTTTCATTATCGAGATCATGTTCACGGACAAAATAAATGTGTTATTTGAAAATTGGACAAAAATTCTTGTCAAATAACATATATCTAAAGAAAAACAAATTTTTAAGAAAGTTTCTGTCAAAAATTTGTTTTTGTTAAAAGATATGGTATTCGATGTATTTTTTTCTCCTGATTTCAAATACCACTTTTATTTTGTCAGAGAAAGAAATCTAGATAATGAAACTAGCTAAATATAGAACATTTTCTATGAAGTTTTACTGATTTTTTACTAGTTGACACATAGTTGCAATAAAATATAGTAGAGACCATAGTTTTTCCCAGGACGTTTTAGTGTCATTTTGCAGGTCTTAAAGTGCTCTATGAATGGTGAAATATTCGCTCTGGTTCTTCGGTGAATAATGGAAAACGAACGTATAAAAGATTACAGGGTACCATTTACATTATAATGGGCTGACGGTAATTTAAACTTTTTGAAATTAATTTTCTATTTGTATCCCAAGGTTCATATACAGTTTTGTTCACAATTGAATTCTCTATCAAATGGTTTGTGAACTAGATATAATACAAAGTTTTTGCGTTTTAAATCGAATAATTCTTTTATAATGATAATTACGAAGAGTGACCACTTGACAGAATATCAAAGTGAAGAAAAAATTCAACCGATCAAGCTGAAACTTGTAGGAATAAATACTAATTATAACTTATAAAATTGCTGAAATTTTCAGCTCAAACTACCCTTGCTTTCTCATTGGGCCGATTCGGCCAGAAACCGTCCCTCGTCCTTTGACGCTGCGACCATATTGCTTTCATAACGAAGTAGGAAGATAACTGCCTAATTACGAGAAAAAATACCATTTTCTACCCCGAAATCGCAGCTTGTTTTTTGAGGCTGACTTTTATTTGCCGTAAAAAGTTTAGATTCATGAAGAACACAAAATTCTGAGTTCGAAAACGTATTTTCCATTCAAGATTAAACAATAATTATTTTCTGGGGGACCGAACAACGAAAAATGGGGTCTGGATTGTGGTCCAAACTATATTGAGAACAAAGGTGTTTTGAGAGATCTCATTTTGATATTCGTAATCAGCACACTTTAATGTACAGGTACATTTAGTTTTGATCGATGAAAAAAAGAATTTTTTTTTCAACGATCCCTGGAGGGACCCCAGGTACCAAAACTGACGATGTCATTTTTTTGCAAAATAAAGCTGAAAAAAATAATCAGGTGTCACTTCTTATTCAAACCTAATAGATATAAATCGATTCTGAAGACGCTGAAAAAATTGGGTCTTATCCGCCCTCCTCCTTTGTCCCAACTGGAAGAATGTTGATGAATTTCCATCATTTAAAAACACGGAAAAAATAGATCAAATATCAATCATAGAAATACTCAAAGAAAAAATAATGCATGTCATTGAACAAGCAACAGAAAGGGTTTTTGAAGCTCTAAATCGAAAGTTCGAAATATTAACTAATCAACTTGGAAACAGACTTAACATTGAAATCGAAGATAGGCGTGCGACAGCTCCAGCTCCAGCTCCTAGGAGCTGGAGCTGTGAGCGCTCCGAAGAGCTGCAGCGCAGAAAAAACAGTTACAACTCAGAACGGCTAACCATCCGAATACCAACCCGCTACATAACTCTTCACGCGACATCCTAGGGGGTACCCTAACTCTTTACCCGCTATCCTAGGGGGGTACCCGTAACTCTTCACGCGCTATCCTAGGGGGGGGGTACCCATAACTCTTTACCCGCTATCCTAGGGGGGTACCCACAACTCTTCATGCGCTCTCCTGGGGGTATCCATAAGACTGCTTGGGCTTTCCTAGGGATAATCATGAGTGTTGGATGGGTGTGTTTTCCTGTTCCTGATCGGAAAGTATCATCACTGTGGCGTTTAATGGCAGTTGGAATTCTTGATTTCGTTTGTGTTACTGATCGCGTTTTTCGATAAGGTGTTATGGACATTGTTGATGAAATATTTTGCGTACTGCCTGTTTGATTCGAATAGGTGCCGATATCGATGATGGTCTCACCACAATTTTCATTCTTTGTTCAGCGTAGATTACCAAAGGAAGATTGCTTAACTCTTAGGCTGAAAAGCAGGCTGAATCATTTACCTAGCTAAATTTTTTCAAGAAGCAGCTCCCATTGATATATTCAATAAGCAGAGTCCAAATTTTGTACCCATTCGACTCGACTTTTCATTACTCAAGCTGAAACTAATAGAACTTGACCTTTTCCAAAATAAGGCCTTGTAGAAAATTCCTGATGAGGAACCCAGTTTTGCACACATTTTCCTCGGAGCACGATTAGTCGGTCAGGAACCAATAAAAATCGAGTTTTCCAAAAGACAGCTCGGCATAGGTAATCCGACATGAGGAGTCCGAAATTCGCATCCATTTCACTCGAAACCCTATTGGTCGGTCAGGAACCGATAAAAATCGAGTTTTTCAAAAAACAGCTCGCCATAGGTAATCGGACATGGGGAGTCCGAATTTCGCATCCATTTCACTCGAAACGCTATTAGTCAGCCAGGAACCAATGAAAATCAAGTTTTTTAAAAAACAGCTCACTATAGCTTATTCCAAATGGGATCTCTGAATTTCACACGGTTCCTTGAGAAACTCGATTTTTTTTCGTTCCTGACTGACTAATAGCGTTTCCAGTGAATGGATGCGAAATTCGGACTCCCCATGTCGGATTACCTACGCCGAGCTGTTTTTTGAAAAACTCGATTTTTATTGGTTCCTGACTGACCAATAGGGTTTCGAGGGAAATCGATGCGAAATTCGGACTGTCCACGTCAAATTCACTATGCATTCCTATTTGTCGAAAAAGTCGATTTCAAAAAGCTCCTGACCAAGCGAGAAGGTTACGAGTGAAATAGATTAGAAATTCTGCAAATGCATAACAAACATCTTACGAGCAGTTTTTTTTCTAACCGAACTCGACTGAGACTTCATTCGACCCCACTGTGAGCATACCCGAATAGCTTTAGACCTTCGATCTTCAACACTCATGCGATCAGTGGGATTGCCCGAAAAATGTTACCGTCATGTAAAAGAATTTCTATTAGAAAAGCCATACACACACTAGTTTATGCAGTCCGAAAGCCTCTCCGGTGAGAAAAACACCATTAGCAACAAAACTAAAGAACAATGTGTGAAAATAGAAATATTCGTATAACATGATTGCATTAGCCTACACCAAAAAGAAAGATAATACGCGATCAGTAATCGAAAACACCCCACGAGAACCCTAGAAGAGTGCTCATTACAGCCTTAACAAAGCGCTGTTCATACTTGATATTATCCACGTAAATAGCGGTTGAAAAGTTGTGAGTACCCCCTAGGATTGCGCATGAAGAGTTGTCGGCACCCCCCTAGGATAGCGCTCGAAGAGTTGTGGGTACCCCCCTCCCCTAGGATAGCGCTCGAAGAGTTGTGGGTACCCCCCTAGGATGGCGCTTGACGAGTTGTCGGTACCCACCTAGGATAGCGCTCGAAGAGTTATTGGTACCCCCGTAGGATAGCGCATGAAGAGTTATGGATACCCCCCTACGATAGCGGATGAAGAGTTATGGTGAGCTCCTGCTCCCGTTAGCTCCAGCTCCCGGGAGCTGGAGCTGTGTGTAAGCTTCAGCTCTTGTGAGCTGGAGCTGGTATAACAGCTTACGCTCCTGGAGCTGAGCTGGAGTTGTCACATGCCTATAATCAAACCTATAGCAGCAGCAAGATATCTAGGCATAATATTTGATTATCAATTAAAATGGCGGAGCCACATGCACCATATAGAAACAAAAGTAGCACCACGAATAAGTTTGCTTAGACTTTTATCAAAATTAAATTCCAACTCAAACAATAACATAATGATTAATCTATACAAATCTTTAGTTAGACCAATTATAACATACGGATCATCGATTCTTCTAAGAGCAGATGAAAAAATATGGAATAGAATTCAGATTATACAAAACAAAGGTTTGAGAGCATCATTGGGACTTCCAGCGTATACATCTACAGATTACATACATAATACTACAAATGTGCCCAAGATTATAAATTACTCAACATTCCTTCTTCAAAGATCAATAGCAAGAGCTGAAAATTGCAACGACAATACATCAAGAGAAAATCTTACACATATTCTAACACATGTTCGCATAAATTAACCTTACTCTTTCCTACGAAGGGCATAAGACATGAGTCAGGACCCCTGTCATTTCTCTGTCCACATCCCTCCCGTTTTTCAGGAATGAATTGTTTCCTTTTTTTTTCCTTTCTTGTTTTTTTTTCCAACTCTGTAGATTTATTTATCTGAATAAATCGTTGAAACCTTAAAAAATAACCGTTTAAACGCGTTGTTCCATTCAACGCGTTAAAACGAATCGAAGTAACAATGTTTAAACGAGTTGAGACAGTAAACGCAGTAAAACGCAAAAATATTAGACGCTTTTCGTAAGTTTTAACGTGTTCTCCGGAGTCGTTTAAACGCTAGAGCGCGGAGTTTATAGTTCAACGCGTTTTAATTAGTCAGTACTTACTTCAGCATGGATTCGACCAGGCGTACTTATACTTGCGAGGTAGCCATATAGTGATTAGACCAAACTTACGTTTTTCTGGATGATTTAAATTTTCTACTTATATTAAACATAATTTACGTGCACAGCTTGCGTTCATGGTGAAAAGTGATCGAGGTGAAAACAGGAAAAAGCATTTGATGTGATTTATTTTCTTTCTGGTTAAAATTAGTTATAATGACTATTTTCGAATTTTTTAAAATAAAATAATGATTAACATCAGTTAAATTTCTAAAAATTGATTCATGTCGGATTATTCGACTCCTAATCAATTTTAATAAGACTATTAGGGACATTATTTGAATTTCAATCTACCAAGATCAGTTTTAATCGATTGAAACTGATTGATCGATTCTTAATATAATTTATCCTTTTTTGTACATGAATATATATAGAATGGGATAGGGTCACGAAGCAGGATATATATATATCAGAAGTTGATCTAGTATTTTAGTTATTGCTTTTCGAAGGAGAAATTGGAAAAGGCAAAATCAAACGAGTTTTCAGCTTAAAGTACGAGATGGATGAGTTTTAGGGTCACCACTGTAAAATCCGATTTTTTGAAAGTTGAATTGATTTGGAGCATTATTTTGATTAGAGATCTCATTAAAATAGTACCAGTTTAGCCGATTTTTAATTATAGAGAATAGAAACATAGGATTTCTTCTACGTGAGAATTGTCAATTTCAGTTCGGATAAGAATGCCGTTCTTAATCGAAAAGAAGTACATTTTATATGATTTTTCAAAATAAAGTTTCTAAAGCTGCAAATATTCCTAATCGAATCCGAATACAAATAGGCATATTTACTCGTGGGTATAAACCACTGATAATACTAGATTAAAAATAAAATAAATAGTCATAGCAAGTACTTCATGGATAGATGGTCACGCAAAACCATATAAATACGGACTTTATGGAACATCAAATTAACCATTAATCGAAGTTATTATAAATCTAGGATTTAGAAGCTTGCTTTTCAACTTGGAGCTAGTGTTAAATGTCTCCCTGTTCCAAAATCTGCTTTTACTTAGTATTTAATCGAATTGGAAGCACTTAGAAATGATAGAGTCATGCTCGTGTGCTCTAATTTAAATGCATTTTCCTTTGGACAATATATTATGTAAATGAGTTATGTCAAAAGACAATCCTCGAAATTCATTTCATGTCAGCGCGTTAAAAAAGACGTTTAGTTCATGTTAAAACGTATTCATTTCTAAAAATTCATCTATTTAACGGGTCAAAACGCGTTATGGCGAGACCCACGCGTTTAAACGCGTTCGTTTCTTTTTTTCTCTGAATTGAACAACTCTAACGCGTTTTTTCTCTTCGTTTTTTTTCTTCAATGCATTCAAACACCGTTTTGGCGTTTAAGTGACTGCGTGGGTATGTTACATTATGACTTGATATTTCATCCATAGTTGCATGAAAAATTACCAAAACTG
>OENT01002463.1:0-22057 GCA_900239685.1 Rotaria macrura
GAAGTCTTGTACCAATATAACCTGCTACTGATGTGACAACAACAAAATGTCCTTTTTGATTTTCCATGAAATACTAAAAAAATCATATATAAATGGAAACAAAAACCTTTATGGTGCACAGTATAACCGTACACATTGACAAATGACCGTTTGTAAACGTTGATGTTATTTTCGTTGCAATATCAAAACTTATCATCACAATAAATCAGTGTCCTCCAATGTGCAAAACACTGGATTAACAGAGAAAACTTTTCAACTATTTTCTTATAATGCCTAGGATCTTTTCGGCTAGAAATGCTTAACAACATTCGGAAAAAAACAGAACTCTTAAAGGATTTCGATTTCTCTCGAACTTACATTATACAATATCAGTGTATTCCAAAAGTCTACAGTAGCCGTGGAAAATATTCTTTTGAATTTCCTAAATTTATTTTCAGAGAATAACATTCCTCACCGTTGAACAGAATCTCAGTGAGATTAAACACTATTCACATTATTTTTCATGTTAAAAGGATTTAATTGACTTAGAAGCATCTTCAAAGCTTTAGGTAAAAATCGTCAACAATAAAAATTGGAGTTCATGGGAAACATCTCATGGGCACATTGTCTAATACGGCAGTTCTTTGAAACTGCATATTTCAGCAAACCAATCAATTTACCTGTAGAACTGCTTTGCTCAATGTAATTGTACCCAAAAAATTAATATTCATTAATCGAGAATCAACGCTATGAAGAGTGTCTCGAATCAGACTTCGTTGTGATATACCAGCATTATTGATTAAAACATCGATGTGACCAAAGCGTTCGATCACAAGATCAACTTTCGATTTGAAACAGTCGTATTGTAATTCAAGATCAAGTGGTAGAACGAGACATTGATCAATGTCAAGAGAAAGTTCATCGGCAAGTTTTTGTAACTCTTCTTCACGTCGTGCTGATAGAACAAGACGTGTTGACGGGGAAAGACGAGTCAATTGTTTGGCTAGTTCGCGACCAATGCCAGACGAAGCTCCTGAAATAAGTAGACAGAGAGAGAGCTTTATGTTAAAGATAGTAAGTTACAGAAAAAATGTACTGAAAGATAGGACAATTGTAATTTATGAAAAGAACAATTGTCCATAAAGAGAGAAACGAAAATAATCGCAACCATCATCTCATCCAAGACGAATTCTTCTTAAACATCACCCTCAGTACAGATATTAACCTTGAGAGCTGTCATCTGAGCTTAACCTGAATGAATTTCCATCTTTTGTACAAAGTGTTAATTAGTAAATGACAGCATTTTCTACACTTCTTAGTTTCCTTATTCTAATAAGTTACTTGACAAAATTCGAATCAAATTTTACGCATCCAACAATATCTTATTCGGCTTACTGATCATCTACGATACGAATCGTTTATTTGTAACATAGGTTAACAATACAGTTCGAATTCAATGTTTAACTTTGGAACTAGCCAAACAATCTTGTTACTTCTATCAAATCTTTGACATCTTTGCTGATTTAACTTATTTGAATTTAAACATCTGACTTTTCTGTTGGATTTCATAACAATAGAGGAAATAGGGATGCAAATATAATAAATGCATATTGACTTACCTGTAATCCAAACAACCTTATTTTGAAAATATTTCTCTATATTGTCATTTAAAGGAAATAACCAATATGTAATCAATAGAATAATGCCAAGACAGAAAAAAATTTGCAAAAGAATAGCCCAGTACATAACTCTACAAACAAATACACAATGGCACATCGTTAGTTGTTTTTTATACTTCACAGAGAAACAAAAATTCTTGTTTGTTCTTTTTTACAGAAAAAAAATATTAATCGTTCACATTACATAAATACAAAACAAATATATTTATGAACTAAGTTTATTTATAAATAATTGAATTCGATTGAGATCAGTTGTTAATTGATCGAACGAACTTTTAATTACATTATATTGTTGATTATTGTCTTTCATTTTTTTGTTTGCACGTAGTTGAAGAAAATGATTTGCACGTTTATTATTATTATCATTATTATTTGATAGTAATTTTTGTTTAAGAACTTTTTTTCGTTCACGATGATTTAAAATCCAAAGAGAAAAATATTTTAATTCAAGATAACGTTCATGTTTTTGCTTAGACTGCTTTTGAAGAGCACTTTCCAATAATTGTTTACGTAAATCAAGTTCTTGATTTGATTCGATAACGATTGAACGGAATTCTTCACTTAGAAATTCTTCCAAAAAATAATTCGATAAAACATGAATTGTTTTAACACGATTATGTTTTAAATATCGTCGATATTTTAATATAGCACTTGTTTGTTCTATTGTTAGATCATGTTCATTCATTAATTGTATACCAGTTAAAAATTCTAGTAATTGTTCATTATTTAAAAAGTGATAATTCATTTGCAATTCATTCAGTAGTAAACGTTCTTCATTAGCACCAATAGTTTTATCTATCCATATGGAGGCATATTTTTTTGTCAAGTATGTTTTTCTTTGTCGTTCGTATTGTTCAACTAATGTATCATTTAACATTCTCTGATGAAATTCAATGTCATTATAATAATTGTTGCCTACAGAATATATTTCATCATAAAGAAATTCATCGAAAATTTTAACTGTTTGACATGCTGTATTATTCCACTGAGCAATTAAATCACTAAAATAGAAATAGAAGAATAATCGGAGTAAACTATCTGATTGCGACTATTTTTTTTTCTGTATTCTGCTATGTTTCAAACCGAAAGAAGTTGATCAGTGTACAATGTAGACCAAGCCCTAATCTACGTATAAGTAATATTGCTACATGGTTACAATGGTTTCTAATGAAGCCTTATGGTTTAATTCAGAAGAAAAAATTGATTTCCTAATTGACGAGATGAAATTTATTTACTATGTAAATATCAGACCAATCAAATGACTTCGGTTCTGAAATCAGAGCAATGTCATCTTTTTAGTATAACGAAACTCTTCTAGGAAGAGTTTCGCATTGAACTTGGCTTGATTTTTAGTTTTAAATCAGAAACAGATTATCTTATATGAGGATCGCAGTATTTCTCTGAAACCGTAAACGGCGAACACAAGTTATTGAAACATTTGACTTTGTCATTCATAAATATCGACCTAGGCAAGAAAAACACTGTTTTGTGAATTATGTAAAATAAGAAGATAAGTGTTTTTCATGTTTAATGATTTACACCGTAGATCCAGTTATGAGGAGGTCAATTAATTTTTGTGCCATTTGAAAATTAAAATTGTCTTCGTAGTTTCATTTGAAAGACAACGGTACAATCACCCCTAGATCCAATTTTATGTCGACCAAGAAACTCACGGTTGCCTACGATGCAACGATTTGCTTGTGCACTTCAACTATTAGATACGATAGAACCAACTTATGTTGTCTGTTTTTCTTGAATATTCTTAATATGAAGGTTTTCATAAAACTTGCCATTCTTCCATCTATTTCATCGAAAATTCACACACGTTTCATTTACTAACTAAACACTCATTTTAAAGATCTACAGATGTTTATAACTATTGGAAAACTATCTAGAAACTTGTTCTGATTCCTTCTTTTCGGATCGAGCAATCTAGTGAAAATTCATCCATAAAAGTCTAAAGGAAAACTTTATTTTCTCATCGATGTTTACATGACTGCACCCTTATGTTTCTTAACGTTGACAGAAAAATGAATGAGATCAAATTTAAACATTGTTACGCGTTGAAATCAAGTTATTCTAAAATTGATATATTTCTTACTAGTAGACATCGGAAGTAGTTTCTTGAATAAGTGGATCGATCATTTGTTGATACAGCTCGTTGATGAATGCATCCATCGAATTTGTTGATAATCGACGAGCACGGGCAGGTGTTGCCGGCGTTTGTTTTACTGGTTCAAGTATTGAAGGTAAGGGTTTTATCGTAGGAACAATTGATTGAATCAGTTGGGCAGGCATTGGCACAGGTGGAATGATTCTTGACGGTTGAATTTCTACGGAAGGTATTGATTTAGGTAAGGATGCAAATTGAGATGTGTTAGGAAATAACTTTGTTGGAAAATTTTGTTGGAAAAATGGATTTGGAGTACTTGAAAAAATACGACAAAGAAAATTCATTGATGAGCATATAAGAACTCAAATAGTTTACGGTATCGGTTTAGCTACCATTGGATTCGAAAGGAATCCGTCGAAACGGAATGGTGATGGCGGTAGCGTTGGAACTGTTTTTGTAGCAGGCGTAAAAATTTGTGCTGCTGGCATTAGCCCAGATTTTAGTATCTAGAAGACAATGAAATATTGCTGCGTTTTCTGTCTCAGCAACAAAGAATCATTTGGCATTACAAATGTATTTGCTGTTGTTGTTGCTGCTAATGATCGAAGTGCACTTTCAGAGGGCGTACGTTTAGTAAACAATGATGATTGTGATTTTGGCTGTTGTGACTGAGGTTGCTGTTGCTCTGGTCTTCGAGGAATCATTGTGGCTAGAATTTGATGGTTTTGCAAAGCTTTCATTTCTTGATGTTAATCAATTTTCTTTACCCAGTTTATCGGAATCAATTGGGAGTTTTCCAATAAAACATCCGTGATTATCGAAACTATTTTCAAGATTTGTATCAGCAACGATGATGGGTACATCTGGATAACCAGTTATGATCTTTAGAAATTAGATAACCTTCGATAAAATTTTGAAAACCAAAGAAATGCTTACATCTTTTAGATTTCCTTGATATTTTGATTTGATTAATTTTTGAGATAATTTATTAATAGGATGTTGCTGACTTCGATTGTCTGCTGATGGTATAATAAAACATGGTGGACTTGTACTCGATATAGAATACCCAAGTTGTTCAAGATAATCTTTTGTTTCATCATCATTATCCATTCCAAGTATATCTGTTATATCCAATAAACGAAATTCATCATTCGGGCGTGCCGATGATATAAGAGAATTAAGACGTTTTAAACGTATTTCATTAAAATATCGGTGAAGTAAACATGATTGTAATAGTGTACCATTAGTTTCGACAAGTGAAAAGAATTTTGTTGTATTATTTATTAATAATGATCGATAAATATTAATTGCAGTATTGATTTCAAATACATCAGTTATATCTTGAATTAAATAACGGATACGTCTAAAGAAATTAAAAAAACAATGCATTAATTTTTCAAGAATAAGTAGCATGTATGAATTCGTATCTAGTATCGTGCAACCTGGTTTAACAAGAAGGAGGAATGATCAGTCATGTAATGAAATAATTGAACCTTTGGAAAACGAATTCCGTGGTATGGATTTAATATTAAATCCCTTGATACCCATAATAAAGTCATAGTTCCACAGGCTTATCGCCAGTTGCTATCGTCTTTCCTTTTTTCCAATTGGAGATGTAATAAATCAATACACTATCGGATAAGTCATCCGAAACAATCACCGGTTAGTGACTTGTTCAAACTCATTTCATGGATAATATTACTGAGGTTCGATCACAGTATCTTGTGAATATGTGTCTAACTAAGTAATCGCTCATTCATGATGGTCCTTGATACCTATAGGACGTGTCATTTCAATGCCATTAGGAACAAAGAAAATTTTCCTTATAGAAAAACCTTGCGACTTAAAAAACGAACAATAACACAGTTGATTTATCGCTTGCTTTTTTTTTCGGTGACTTATGAAATGATCTCTATTGTGATAGTGTCGAAGGAAGTAACAGGGAAAAAAATTTTTCATATAAAAACATACTTCGATAATTGTACGATGAGAACATAGACTATTAAGAAGTTAGCGCTAGATAAGAAAAATCGAAGCGAATTTCCAACTGAAAGAGATTCTTCAATCCTTACTCCAATCTAAAATTTGAAATATTTTACCATTTCTCAATATGAGACAAATATAGTATATTGTGTTCCGTGAGAATGTAGTGCAGTATTTGTTCAATAATTTAATTTTTGAGTATCAAGAAAATTTCTTCATTTAATATAGTACTAATAAAAAACAATATTTCTTAGTCATTCTCAATTGAAGACTAAATCATAGATAGTTAAGTTGGAAATTGCTGGATTTTGCTAAAATATTCTTAGATATTTCCATTAAAATTTTCTAATTGTAACAGGAATAGCTGTTCGAAATAATACATATCATGTTTTCTGCAAGTAGCAGTATTGTAATGATAGAAAAATAAGTTCTATGACCGCTATATTATCTGAGAACGTAAAACTTATGATATATACGAATAGAACAAAGTGTAGAATAAGACAAGTTACTCTAATTCTATCCTTCACATTTCTCTGGAAATCAATCACCAATCAAATTCATTAAGATTTCAAATGTCACGTTTGATCCAGACTTCTTTGAAACAGAGATCTGACATAGGACGTACTAATCGAGTTAAAGTTCTATTTTTTAAACGCTACAGAGCAAATCAAGATGAATACTTACAATAGTGTTTCATTATCTTCTTTTAAATTCATTAGTAACATATACGATGAAAATTCGGCTATATTTCGTAACGATTGTGCATTATTTTGCTGTTTCCGTGTTAGATAGCATTCGCGTAATTGATTGAGACAATCGATTAACATTTTATCATTTAATTTAGAATCAAATAAATCAACTGAATGTTCAGATAGAAATGCAGAACAAAATATATGAAAACGAGCACATTGTTCAAGAATCTCAACGGCTACTTCGTCACGTAAATGTTGTTGAGTTAACTCCTACGATTGAAATAGATATTTCATGTACTTAATGCAAAATCAATTTACTTTTCGAATAGCTCGTAAGCGATCCCATAAATAATTATACCAATCCCCTTGTTCACGTTCAAGATCAAATTTATCCATTATATTTGTTATTAAGTAATTCATTGTATTTAATAAGGCAGGACCCGAACGAAGATCATACGGTGTTGGCATAGCCTGTAATAATAGATCGTGTAAATCTTTTCCAACAAAAAGAAAATCATATTAACAAACTTGATCTGCCGATGCTCGCGAATATTGAGTAATCATAAGTGAATGATTGAGCTACAAGAAAAAAAACGATATTTTGTCAGTTATAGAGAAAATCGATGAATCTTGCTCTTCATCATAATTACAGTTCGTGTATCTGCATCAAGTTCGTAGGATTTGTATAAACGTTGAAGTTCACGCGTGATTCTTTCACGTTCACAACACATATCTTGGCATAAGCCAGTACGTTGAGCAGCAATCGCATCAAATGATGAACCCTTATTGAATTCGACGTCTACAAAAGAAAAAGATAATTGTACTATTGCTTTATTACGGTAAAAAATACATTACATTTTCGCCAAATTTCATCTCGAATATCCAATGATTTGATTCTGTCTTGATGTGTAGTTGCTCGACGCTCTTTGAGTTGTGTTATAAGTGATAATAAGTGATCAGTCATTGAAATTAAGTTTCTTTTTTCTTTGGATCGGATAGATTTAATAGCAAATGAAATAGGATTGGTTAATGATGATCTTGTTTCACAAAAGGTTGAAATTTTAAATTAATTTCGTTTTTTTATATGATACGAACAAAGAAAGAGAAATTTTTGCATGAATTGAATGTGTTACATGATGTGACCAATCATCGTTTACTGGAAAACCGAGTAAAAGGATTTATACATCAATTAATTTAACTAATAAATTTTGCAAAGTCTCTTGTTTTATACATATAAAATAAAATTTGATGCCGAATATATCGCATAGTTTTCTGTAAATAATTTGAATTAGTAGCAAAACTGTTACAAACGCCCTCTGTCGATTTATCAGACGTATTCTATACTCTAATTTGTTCTACCATGAATTTTTCGATCACATACACACACGCACACCTATTTATTAGTGTCGATCGGCTGTTACGTTTAATATAGCTTATTTTTCTCCCACCATAGGAGCATCCCTAAAGATGATGTTTCCACCAGATAATTAATTCGTTTTATATCATCTAAGTATTAATAATTACACAAGTTTTTCAAAATTAGATATTTTCCTAAGTTTTAGAGCTCGATCAAATTGAGTTTGTCACGTAAAAAAGCATTTCAATTTTCATTGATAAGTACCTAAGTGAGCTCTACGGGTACAAGGCAATACTGTCCGTACTAATTTATAAATTGTCAATTTTCCCGCTCTATTCATACTCACACTTACATTAGCAGCGTGATGGTTGACAATTACGTACAAAGTTTAATACCAGAAGATTCTGTTACAGTCACTTTCAAACAGCGAATAACTGGTTGTTTATGAAGTGTCGCAATAATATGAAGCAATATTTATCTACTGCACATATATCATCGAATGAAAGCATGATTCTGGCATGACGGATTCCCGATCTATTTCATAATCTAGACACATTTAACGAGTTGTCTTTAGAGATTGTATTACTTATTCTGCAGTAGGCGTATCTTCCTAATTTTGTTCAGCTGCATAAAAAAGCACTAGTCACTCAAAAACGAAACATGTAATATGCACCAGAATTTGATTCTATCTCATTTTTACTGTCGTATATTTCTGGAAATGATTGTGTTCACATAAATATGATAAAAGCTTTCAAAAACACGTGTATCAACAAGAATTCTAATAAAAAATGTGAAAGTTTTATGGCGAGAGAATTCGACGATCATCTTATACGAATCATTGGTCTATCATAAAAAATACTAGTATCGATGGTAGTTGTATCTTATTCCAGCACATATCTGATTGATATAATATGTTTGATGTATTGATTATTGAGCTTCGTCGTGAGTAATCATCATCCTGAATACACATAGAAAATATTCATGCATTACGAATTTATTGGTCAACATTATCATGTAATAACGTTGTTGGATTGATCCATAACAATATTTGTTGGAAGGAGTTCCATTGGAGTTTTATTTATTATCAATCACTAAATAGTGTAAGAAGTTACATTGATAAATCATATGAAATAGTTTTTGTCTATTATTAGTTAACATGAATACAATGCTTTACAAACTGTAGATTAATCAAAATTTGATATGCGTTAACCGATTGATGAATAACAGAAAAAGTATTCATCTCAGTATGATGAACTTTATCGAAATCAAACGAATTCAACAAAGAAACAACTGTTAACATGGAGCTTGTTTAAACATAAGTTACTAGTCCATCGTGGAATTAAATCTTGATGTTGCTCAACTATTTTTTAATTTTCAAAACGGCTTAAATAAAAAGAATCAAGACAAACTTATGGTCGAAGGAATAACTAAAATCTTATCTGTTGTCTATTTTTATTATGATAAAAATAAGACATTTTTCTTTGAAATAAAGCCTTTTTCTGTTCAAAGAAAAAGGCTAAAAAATACGAATGCAAAAGAAAAGAGAACAAAAGTATAAAGCCTTGGAAAGTTACTATTTAAGTGAATCAGTACTACGTGTAATCGATGAGCCGGATGTTTGTGGACTAATCGATAGACACGGAACACGTTGTTGTGATGGTTGTACCGGTAATGTTGTTATGGTAACACGAGGTACTTTAATGTCATTCAGACGATATCTATGATTACCAGATTGATTGGGTGAAATCAGATCGTCTCTAATATTACTCATGTGTCGATAGATATTACCAGGATAATTAAAATATGAAGATGATGAAGATGACGATGATGACCATTGCTGTTGTGATAGTGGACGGAATTGATGACGATTGTAGTGATTTTGACGTCGAAAATAGGAATCTGGTGCAGGCGCATTTTGTTGTAAAATCGATGACAATCCTTCCTTGTGATCATCATGTCGTTTCAAACAAGAACAACGAGACCATTTACAAATAGCTACGACAAGAATGACAAGCACAACAGAAAGAATACCAATGCATAGGCCGATAAAGTCACGTGTCAATAGTGTTGCACTCATATCCAACATCTCTGGCTGATCAAAATCGGACACTATCAATCGTAAATAAATAAATAATCAATACACGATATGAACTTACTTGTTCACTTCACCTTTCTAGCAGACTGGTGATATAGATGCATCAGTCAACTCGTTTTTATCGATAATAGATGGAAGGAAAGGAAGATTATGTGTTTTGGTAACTTCACCCTTCTACTTTCTTTCTCTTTCATGTGCACACGAAGATAAAAGCATGGATGATCGTATAGTATTTTCTTTTTACTTTCTTTCGCCAGTCACGTATATATGAAAACAAAGTGACAAACAAAATGAACAAGAATAGATAACAACGAAAATTCTTCTTGTGAATCATCGTCTGGTCGGTTTAATGCCGAGTGTTGCTGCTCGACTATAAATATCGTGAACAGCAAACGGTGAAGAACCAGCAAGATAATCATCGTCGAGTACACTTCGTTTGGTCAATGACTTCTTTGTTGGTCGATTTTGTGGTCGTCGTTGACCTTCGACACGTATTGGATCATTTGAATGTTTACCACCGCGAGGCAACGGTAATGTTTGCTAGAATAAAATGAGACATGTTGATAATACTATCGTCTAATTCAATTTAGACATAACATACACGAGGTTTTGGGCGATAGCGACCAGTTAAGTAATAATGTCGTTGACCAGATGCATCAACACTAACACTAGAACGTTGTAAAGATGGATTGCCACAATCAGGACAGAATTTTTTTGTCATCTGACGAGTGACACTAAATATGAATGTACAATTTATAGATAGTAAAGTTCGCGTAGTATATTTATGCTTACCCTGGACAGACACGACATTTTAATACATAACTACGAGCTGTTCGTATGAGAAGACCATCAACAGAAAGAACCGGAATACCCATTTGAATGAGAACATTCTTTAAGAAAAAGAACATTTTTTCAATCAACTGTGCGCCAAGTATAGTTTGATTTCCATACCTGCATCGAAAAATCAGTTGTAATACAAGCTACAGGTAGAGTTTCATGTATAGTTTCACTATTGTCGGTTGCACCATTATCGAGAGCTTTGGATTTAACAGATTCTATATTTGACGGAGTTATCCAACCTTTGCATGTATACCAAAAATTAATATGAGCCAAAATTTATAAGCGTCGTATTTCTTACCATCATCATCATGACCGAGATGAAAATCATTTAATGATTCTATAACATCATTTTCATTATCAACTGCTGTAACAAACGATTGAACATCTTCATCTTCTTCATTATCATTATCATTATTTTCTTCTTCTTCGTCATTGTCGTTGTTCTCTTCATCTTCTTCTTTATTTTCTATTATTTCTTTTTGTGTATCAACTAGAATTTCTGTTGTTGGTTGCTCCAAACTTTGATCACTATTTGTCTCCTGTAAACAAAACCAATTTTCAATATATTAGTGGTGAAAATTATTCAGATGTTTACTTCATTCTTCGGAAAAACAAAACCAGCTAATTTGATACCAGCATTTCCAACTGATACTGTCGCACTTGGTATAGAAGTCTAGATTGACATAAAGTTGTTCATGTTTATTCAAATTATTCTTTTTGTACATACATTTAGTTTTGGTTCTAAATTTAATTTCTCTATGCCGACATTTTCTTGATAAAGTTGATAAGTTAATGCTAATAGCCGAAGATCCACTGCTGATAAAAATGGATAATCTCCTGTTTTCTTTGCGTAGTTTGTTACTAATAGAAATATTAATAGATGAAAAAGAATCATTAAGTTCAACACGATTGAATTATTTTTAGAAAAATCCGTCTTACCAAAACGAATGGCATCAGTACTGGGTTCTTTGAATTTTAATGTGTATAGAACTACATTGAGTGATTCACGTGTTTTAACATCGCGTATTTCTTTTACAACATCTTCAACCGTGAAAACGACATCAGTTAAATTCTAAAATATGATCCATTGAATAAAATGTATTTAAAAATTTTGTTGTTTTTGTATTTTTGAAAATTCGATTTTTCTAGAATAAATATTCGGCAATCTCTCAAAGGTATCTTAAACAATAGAATGCGGGAAGTGTTTTCTATTCAAATGAGAATGCTTCGTACCAATCGGAATTGATTTTGTGCAGACCTATTTTTTTTCTACTACTGAACCAAGTAATAATAATGTCGTCTATCTTTCGAACATCTTTTCTAATAATAACACATAGGGAGAAATTCTCCAATATCATATAAATCTAATACTGATAGACTTCATTAGAACATTCAAGATATACTACGATTATGTATGAGATGTTTGAAATCAAATTCAATACATTTGTAAGCATATCATCCACTACCATTAAATTCCTGATAGACTTGTACCTTTTCATAGCATAAAACATATAGAATCTTATAATATAATTTATGAAGAAACTAGAATAGCTATTACTAAGCGCGTAGTTTGTTGTCCTTTGATGACAAAAAGATTTGCATACAGCTAACACAAAGTTGGAAATATGCATGTCTGTCAATGATTTTCTTTGGCATACTCAATAGTTGGTATTGTCTTAGTCACAGAGTGTGGATTTGTGACAGATAAGAATACGATAGCTAGTAAGGAGCTAATAAAAACAACTATTTGTCACATTGAATAATTTCTATCCAAAAATAACGATGATTCTTACAAGTTTGATAGAGAAGCAATATTTTCATAGAAATCACAGTGATTCAATTGTTGTTTTAAATTACACTAAACTATTTTATCTAGATCAACAAATCTACTGAAGATCAACGTCGTTGTTCTCTATGAACTTTACAGATTAAGTCGTATTTCGAGAAAAGAGACGGAGAACAAGTAATGAATATAGTTTAGTATTTTCTCATGCGATCAAAGATCTCTATTGATTAATTGAATTTATTCGACTACTCTACTTTAATTTAGAATATGACTAAACACTTCTCGTCTCGAATTTTTCGAGATCTCAGAGATATTCACATAAGTCAATTAATTCTTACACATCATAGATGCTTTTATCTTCTTAATATTTACATAGTTCCTGTAATCTTTAATATTTTTGAGGCAAAGTCAAATTGACAAAGATCTAAACTGTTGAAATCCTCGAAACAATGGCTGATGATGATTACTATTCAGCAGAAATCCTTTCGATTCCTTCATAAGTTTCATTAGGTGTTTTACAATTTCTTAAAATACCTGTAGTGGTGCTTGTCGGATGAATGCGCTTGAATCGACAACTAAATGATTGACACGTTTGTTATTATTAGTTGTACTCATCTAGAAAAGCAGAAAAGAAAATAGAGGGTTAATTCATAAGGATATACGTTATTCATTGAAAACAAAAAAAAATGGAGAACACTTTAAATCTCGCAAAAAAAGATCTTCAAAATAAACTCTGTAAAAATAAATGTAATAAAATTATCACACTTCAAAATTCATAGACTTTCACATGTGTCATACAATTCACAATGAGCTTTCGTTGAATACCTAATACGCATGCATTATACGCGTTACAATCCATAATTTGATTTATATTTTGCATGCCAATCAATCGCATTGTCTTTGTTTCCCAATTCATAAATAGAAAAGTATTGTTATGGAATGGCACAAATAAACCAAGATTTAGTTGACTAAAATAATCGAATGATGTACCCAAGTAAATCCGTTGAAATGTATCCATATTAAATAGATCTATACGCCATGTATGTGTTTTAATACTTTGTACAAGTACGGCTAGATTTTGTTCGTTTGTACGTACACAACAAATAGTTTCATCGGCATGATCTCTTAAGATAAATTGTATCATCACTCTACCAACTAATCCATAAGATTTATTGTTCATGTTCCATACATCGAGAGACTTTTTACTTATTAACATCAATCTATTTTTATATGTTGTCATTGATATATAATGATTATCATCATCATTATTTAATGTCATATTTCCTAGAATTTCAACTAGAAAAGTTGATGGGTAATGGACAAATACAGATTTTCGACATAAAATAAAAAAACATTCCATCGTTGATGACCAAGTTAAATCACAGAGTTCGCCATATCTATCACTTGATTGTAAACGTGATTCATCATGTTTCGTACCATCAAGATTGTAAATAACAATTCGATCTTTCCAACCGAGTATTATTTGTTTATCATTAGCTGTCATATAGCCATATGTTGAATCAAGTTTGATTTCATATAAAAAATTCCATGGTACAGATTTTTCTGTTGAAAGAAAAGATATTGATGAGATTCTACTAGAAATACATTCATGTAATAAATTCTTTTCTTACCTAGAGTATTTATTGTAACGTTACACTTGTTGATCATCTGATGCAATTCATTAAAACAAATTCGATGTAATGTAGTATTAAAATTTTGAATGTCTTTGTCTAATTCTTCCATTTTTTTTGATAAATCTTTGAGATCTCCTTCAACGAATGCATCTGAATTTCGTTTATCTACGAGTTGCTTTTCAAGTTTTTCATGACGTTGATTCAATTCCGATTTATATCCGTTGAACATACTCAAAAGTTTATCTTTGACATCTTTGGAATGTTGATGAATCAATTCAACCATATCATATTCCCATTTATCAATATAGTCTAAATGTTGTTTGATATTTAATGAAACGAGTGACTTGTCGTTCATATCTCTGTATTGTTTGATTAATTGATCGAATTGATTTGTCAATTGTTGACGATGTTCAATCAAATGAGTAAAACAGAATAAATTGTCACATCCAATACAATGTGCTATGCAAACATCGGAGTTCTGCTCATCGGAACATAATTTACATGATCTTATTCGCTCGGAATTACGTTCGACCATTTGTCTGCAAGAAGTGTTAGAAATTAAAATTAGGAAGAAAAAAATTCTTCTTTCGTTTTGTTCTCTTTCATGATGTTAAAAAACAAAAGCAGAAAAAGTACATAAGTGTATTAAGAAAAGAAAAACACAAGACAATCGAGTTAAAGTAATCGACTAGGTCAAGAAATGTTTATTACTTAGTGCAATAGGTTACATAGATTGAATTACATATCAAATAAGAGTACTCTTCACACGAACAAAAATCATGATAATAATAAAATTCGTAAGAAAAAACATACCGAAAGACAAAAAAAAATAGAATAATCGTAATAAATATGGAAAAGAATCGTTTGATTTGTTTTTTTTTATATTAAAAATTTCATTTATCAATCACTCTGCGCATCGCTATTATTTTCTGATGAGCCAGCTTCGTTAACTGGTGAATTATCAGCTGAATTTACTTCTGGTCCATTTTCTTCGGATTGATTTCCTGTAATGGGCCGTTCGAAATGAGCATACTGTCTACTTGATTGCTTTGTACGATCTTTATCTTGTTTTCTCCAAAGTATGATTTCCTAGACAGAGAAAAAACAAACAAACAAGACATTAAATCGATACGTTCTTTTCTTTATTCAAAATAAATTATTGACTTGTTGTTTGAAATAACGTCGTTCCTCTTCATCAACGAGAACAAGATTGACAAAATATCGAACGGAGAATTTTCTTTGAACATCTTTCATCGTTGGTGTTAATTCATAACCACCCAAAAACAAACGTATTGGAATGCTTTCACCTAAATAAAATTTACAATCAATGAATCATAAAATCTAATTAAGTTTTCATGTTCATATTTTATTATATGTTCGACCAGTTTACTCATGAAATACATTCGTGTTCAAAGTGTAAGTGTTTGATAATAGATTATGTCATAAATTCTAATCAACGGTATTTTAAAAATAATCTTAAACGATGATCAACAAATGAAATCATCAAGCTATCACGACGATCGATTACACGCTTCTATGTCTCATGACAACAAAACATGTACGAGCTAAAAATTTTCATTCGTCGTCAACAATGTGTTCGAATCTGGGAAATTTAAAATATGATCAAGAACCATCGATAACTCATTGCTAATAGAAAAATATCAACTAGAGATAGTCTTAGATACATCTGTAAAGATTTCGTTTTAATCTGTTACCTCGAACAGGTGCACCGTCCATGATTTCATATTTTGCGATTGTTTCGTTTTCAGCATAGATATTTGGTCCAGTGCCTGTATTTTCCTTTTTCAAAATAGTGATTTCCATGTGTTTAATTTTGATACGAACAAGTAAAAAATATATTTTCCCAACAATAACATCTTTTAAATGATATTTCGATTTATTGTATTCGAATTCAATGTGTAAACAATCTTCAATGCCAACTTCCATTTTAATACTATTATTGATTTCGGGAAATTGTGATAATTGTTGAACACATACGTCACGTTCAAAGACATTATTCGAAAAACGTTTGATAATTGTCAAACGAAGAAAATATCTAAAGGAATTTTCAGACTCATTTTCTTCGTACTGGGAAAAATTTTTCTTTACCTCAATTTAATATTAATACCCATATACGATTCATGCGGTTTTTCAACGCTGGCAAAATTAAATTCTTTTGTTGTGCTTTCAGTTAATTCACCTGGAAACTCGAGTAACTTTGATAGATTTAGAAATTCATGAATTGTACTACGATCATTGAGCATTTCTGGAAAATAAAAGTAAAAGTATAGATGAAATATCTTGTTGATACTTGTTCGTCAATTTTTATCCTTGTCGAATGACTATAGTAGAGAGAGAAAATTTTTAAAAGACTCTAGTCTTAATTTGTGAAATAGTTTTTACTGGATTTTGAAAGAAGGCAATTCAAATGTCAGCTAGTACTGCAGCGTATTGACTCAAAAAGAATCCCAGTCTATATAGATCATTACTGATTTCTTTCATTTTATAAATATTGAAAATCGATGAAAGTTATAAAGGAGTGAAGGACATGCATATCATGATGAAAACTCTTTTCAATACGCCAAGCTCTAAGCACGACAAGTTCTTGTACAAGTGGATTGTGATCAATCGAAATTAGTACCACGGCACATTGATGCCGGTGACGGAAAATGTTAAGTGGTGGCAAAAAAAAAACTTTTCGCATTCTATTTCATTACTCTGTAAAATTACGTGATAAGTAAATCGAATCTGCTCTTACACATTATCAACAAAAATCTAGGGCATGTATTTACCTGAAGAATCAAAAGATACATCTTTTTCAAAGAAGATTTATTAAATTTACAAAGGTGATATGAAACGAACTAAGTCGAGCTCATTGTTTAAATCACTTTTGAATGTACACTATACGCATTACTACAAACTCAGAATCCAGTAGGAATGTATGCAACAAGAATTCGTACACGTAACGTATTGATAAATAAGTATTATATTCGGACATTTGCTTTTATAAATGCATTTAATTTTTTCAGAAGATTTTTATTTTCTAATTTCAATTTGTACCATAAAGAAAAACATATCATTCTTATTACGACTTATGTTTTGGTTAAAGTATGAAGTTGATATTCGAATATGAATCGTTCATGGATCACAGCATTCATTTGAGAACGACCATAAGAATATACTTAAAAAGCAGTAACAAGGACATGAAATCTCTACTATACTTACATAGTTTATCGTAGACATATTTTCCTAGCTGAAAAGAACTTTATGATAACTAAGACGTGTCTTTTGTCAGATAAGATGAACTCTCAATCGTACTCAAATGAAAAAGCTAGCATAAAATAATACAAACCAATTTGTCCGATGAATTCCAGTCGAATGCCTTGATGTTCTACTTTACTATTTTTCTTTAATTTGATATGTACCTAAATAGAGCTCTATTTAAAAATAATATTCTGTGGGTATTGCATTTTTTTACCGTTCCACTGACGTCTTCTCCATCATAATAAATATACTGTGATGATTTTTTTGTATCATCAATTTTAACTTCACATTGTTTTCGTTGACCATGTGGATCAAGTATGAAATCGACTTCAATTTTTGATCCTAAGCCTAATAGATCCATTATGCTTCAATCTATAATTGAATAAGAGACTAGTATATTCACGTAAGTTTATATTAATAAAAAAAGTGACTGATTAGAAAAATACCATGTCAAATGGTACTCATTCACAACCAATATTTATATGGAACATTTTTCTGTCATAAACAAATATTATATCACAACAAATTCAAGCATATGTAGTTCGACTATGTATGGAGGGAGGGGTTATTTTTCAAACGAGTGTAGGATTACTCATATTGAATTGAACAGTACAATACTGATATTCACTTATGTTTTAAACTATGCTATTGAAATTGTTTTTATTGAAAAGTTGACAGTTAGTTAAAATATATAGATAATCATAAGTGGATCCAGCTGGTACACTCTAATCGAGACTCGATTTCATTGGATAGCGTTGACTATAACCAAGAATTTACTCTAAATGATCTAGAATTCCTGATAGGAATAATGGAAAATGAATAGATAGTGATTCACATAACAATCAGTGTATCAACATTTATGAATCTATTGCTTTTGTGCGGTTACTCTGATCATTTATATTAACCTATTTTGTCAGCATGATCGGTATAATTAATTTTGTTCACTCTCAATTGAAGATATTCGTAAAACGTACACTTGAATAAGGACAAACAGACATTAAAACTACTTTTTATTCATACCATTAAAGATATCAGTCAAATAATAGACATATATGAAATACGTGTATGCATTAATAGTTTTTAGCAAAAGAATAATAAATTATTATCTTTCTTACACATTCACTAGTTGGTCGACAAAATCATGTCTAATTCTTTGATTGGTCTAACTGAAAACCAATGAATTTCTAATGTAATTAAATGGAGTTAGTTTTTTCAATATTCTTTACACCGCATATTTTTTTATGTAAAATTGTTTATTGAAAATGTTTTATAAATAGAGAAGATGTAGATTTGTTCTCGAAATTAAAAAATTTCATGACTCACCTCTAGTTGCTAAGGAAGATCATTTACTTTTATTTATTATAATTCTAGCATAAAAGAAAAAGTTACTTGGTTTTTTTCTTTCTTAAAATTTAGAGGATTTATTGGTAGCAACGCTAAAGCAGCGATGACGACGGTACACTAACGAACGCTAGAAGGTTTGCAACAAAAGAAGAAAGCAAGACAGTTGCTATCAAGAACGGCAGCCAAACATCAATATCTTTCTTGTCACAAAATTCTGCAACGTCGTGTATTCAATTTCATTTCAAGAACCTTCGAGTATTTAACCATCTTTAAAGTATGCCATCCGAATTACTGGAAACCGGTAAGGAACATTTAGTAGCTACTGCTAATGCTGGTGGTAGTCGTGGTCATGGACATTCACATAATCATTCGTCGTCGTGTTCACATTCGAGTATGCACTTTTCCCAACCTGTGCCTGAGCCACCGGAAAGACCGAATCCTGCTGAAATGAATATTGTTCAAGCCGTACAATATAATGAACTGGAACGGGTGAAAAAATTGATTGAATCAGGTCAAGCAGATGTGAATACACCGGATGAACAAGGTTGCTATTTAATTCATTGGGCAGCAATTAATGATCATGTAGATTTAGTTAGATATTTTATTGAAAAAGGTGCAGTGGTGGATATTATTGGTGGTGATCTCAAATCAACACCATTACATTGGGCATGTAAGTTGAATTTCAATTCATGAAAACTTTCAATACTATTAGAAAATAGGTTAGATTTGGTGAATACGTTGTTGGACTCTGAAAACCTAATAACGACGTCATTGAAGTTGACAGTATCGAAAGAGTTATTTTTCTTAGTTAATTTCTGATTTCTGTTAGTACTATAGTTAAATAGCTGAACGCCTGTGCATAGCGACAGCTTTATTTATCAACTGTCATCTAATAAACCAACACATGCTACGTTTAGTTTTATATAAAAATCAAAATCATTAGACAAGCTACATGTTCAGGATGTTGATTAGTGTAAGGGAAAAAGAATATGAGATTAATACAATTGAGCAAGTGTCCGTATGCATTTTTTCGAAGATACTGTTGATATCAATGACATTGATACGGCTCGTTTATTTTTACAAACATCAATATCAACAGCTAATTGAAACGCAACGTATATTACCGAGAAAAATAATTCCAAGGTTTTCGAAGTCAGAATTGCAATGGAACACTGAGACTTCGCTAATCATTTCCTCATGATCGATTCAAAAGAATATGATTTATGCAATCACCAATGAAAAAGAACTATTTACTTATTAATGCTTAATATTTTTATGTTTTCCTTCAATTCCAAATGAATGAATTCCCGAAAGAATTCATTATGAGTGTACACGCTAAGAAATTTCTCTAGACAGAAAAAAAATCAATAGCTATAAATACTTTTGAAATAATACTCTCGGTATACTCAATCAGTTTAAAGAGTTTTTTCCTCGGAAAATTTTCAGTATTCATAAAACCAAGTCCTTGAAATGGCAGCAAGGCTTAATTTGACATAAGCCTGTTCCATTCAACGCTGAAACATGTGCAGAACATTTTTTTGTAGTACGCAACTTCATCGTTCGATGAGTGCTCTCTCTTTCTCCTTCTTTCTACTTTATTCTACTGAACTAGTCAAGAAAGTCAAATAAGCAGTGTGTTCTATCTATAACATGACGATTCAAAATCAAAGTAGCGACAAATTGATCAGTTCACATGAGAGTTGACTTTTATGATGAGCAGTAAAAATTTACGAAGCCTCCTGTCTTTACATATAGATCAGAAAAAATAATACAGCTATTAAATAAAAGCGTTAGTAAGATAAGACCATTTGTATATCTTATCAAATAATAAGAGTACACTTAAGAAACTTCAAATGATTGCGCATGATATGTAAGTTTTTACTAGTGTACTAGTGTTCAACAAGTTTTAATCATGCATAGTATCGGTCGTATAGATTTATTAGTGTCGTTATCCTTGATGACAATTTAGTCTTAAATATAAAATCCTGAATATTTTTTTCAACTAACTCTTGATGAACTTGGTTGAGTGAGTTTTTATCGAAAATTCACATCACATATATACTTGTTTAATTCATCAGGGACAAGAAAAAGCTTCAATTAATTTTGAAATGTCACATCGTTCTAGCGAATTGAACCGAAGTTCTTTCGATCTCTTAGGACATAACTAGCCAGGGTTCATCTGATATGCCTGGGTTAGAGATGAGTGAATTCAACTTCGGAGTTGACATATTTTCTTAGCAGAGTTAAAATGGAATTATTTCAATGCGTAGGCAAAGTTGATATTGAGCTGATGTTTTAAAAAGTCAAAATGTAGTTGTACAAAGATGAAGCGAGACATGATTAAGTTTTTCATGGCTGATACGAATGAAGTCATTCGTTAGTGACCTCGTTTCACTAAACTAAGAAGCGTGAAACTAAGAATATAGAATGTTCTTCCTTTATATACTAGTCTTAATTCAAACTATATAATTTGGACGATGAGAAAAATAAATGCCTGAAACGGTTTTTTAGAGGAATTCTTAGTGTATAAATAAATTTTAGCACAGTGACAGTGTTTTAATAGAAAACTCTAAAACATTATCAATATAGAAATCTTAACGTTGACCATAAATATATTTTTAGCTTTTCATAATTATGCCGAATGCAGTTCGTATTTGTTATGTCATGAGAAGTTCAAGGTCGATTTCAATAGGTTCGAAGCCTTTCTCAGAATGTCACAATTATAATAAGACGAGAAATATTTCGTTCTTGCATTCGAACAGACTTCTATTATACAAATAAATTCAAGTTTACGTTTTTTTTTGATTTACTTGAGACTTCTTCGTGCCAGAAAAAGTTTCAAGGTCGATGCCCCTTTCTTCTATAGTGTACTCGAATCTAGTAAAATTATTTTTCTTTCCTGGCTAGAAGTAACTTTGCCGGTAACTTATTTCTAACCGTCATCTGGAAGAAAAAATACATTCTGCATATATATATTAGGTAGGAAGTTGGCATGACAAGGATAATAGCTGCTTCGTAAAGACACCTTCAATGTGAAGCTGAAATTTCTTTGAAAAGCATCGAAGTCAAACAAAAGATGTTCATGTGCAAACATATGATGGCTAGCAATTCTCATTTCCAAGGCTTCTCAAAACTGCGGCTTGCATATATATATATATATATAAACTATTTAAATAGTTCTATTGAACTTAATTGCAATATATCCGTCTACTATTTAAAACCTTGAAAAACACGTTTCAACTGACACAACTCAAAAGAATTTATTAAAAAACTTCTTTTTCTTAGAAAAAT
>OENT01002464.1:0-19282 GCA_900239685.1 Rotaria macrura
CACTGATAAAGGCAATGATTGACGGTATTTTACACAATAAACACATTGATTTCTTCTTACAGAACGTAAAAAACGTAATTTTAATCTGATTCTGAAAAGACAAAGCCTCGCCGCGACTATGCGACAGTTGTTGTTAATGTTTGCACATACAGAATACGTTTCTTCATACAAAATAAAAAGTAAAGATTTCAACTGTGTTGGAATAAATCGATGCTATCCATAATTGATGATGATTGTTTTACATTACGTAACACTCACTATACTGAAAGTGTGATCAAGACATATTGATTCATCAGTTTCAAAAAATTCATGTTCGAATAATACCGATGAAATTATATTTTAGATGAGTATTTCATGACGAGTGTAACGTTGAGTTCTGTTAAAAGAAATCATGAATTCGTCTTTCCCCTAGATTTTATGAAACAAGTGATTTTTCGAAGTTATTCAGACTAATTGAGTTCATTCTTCTAGTTTTATCTCTTCTTAGTCTTCAGCATCATCAGTTCCATCACCTTCAACTAATAATACCCAAACTTTGCGGCCAACAGACGTCTTTCTCGATATGATAGAAAATCCAGCATCTTTAAGTGCTTCAATAACTTTTCGTGATCTAACAACACTGCACACTATATACATTGACTGTCACTACGTATTTATTCGTCTGAAAATGCATCTTGCAGAATTTGAAGTTAACGTGAATTAATATGATACTTTGGATATTCCGTTCTATGGATCATTGTCGGGCTTGAATGTTCTTTGAATATATGACATGAAAATTTTATTTTCGTAGTTTGATCTGAATCCATGATCAGTTTTCTACGAAATATATGTTGCAACAACAGGTAGTAGACGACAGTTAATGCAATAAAAGTCGAAGTATGTTTGTTTGTATACAACGACAAAAAGTTTTAAAGTACGATGATTCAATGAACGAAAAATTAAATGAAGGCCACGAAAGAAAAAAGAAATGAATAAGAACCAAAAATGAAATTAAAACTTCTAACATGATTTTTTTTCGAGCAGATCATTCCTTGTGCTCACAATGCCTGCAAAAATAATCATTTTTAGAGTGAGAAAGAATTTAAAAGTGTACGATGAATCATTTTCGACAGTATTACTTAAATATTATCATAATCGTATGGTTATTCAAATATATTTCATTTCGATCAATAAATAAATGATGAGTATACGTGTCATCAAAATATCAGTGTAACAATAGCGAATTTAGGGGGAGAAGGGCGATCACACCCATTCGAGAAAGCATTTTCGATTTTTCCCGACAGACAAGGCTAAGATTTCGAATCCATACTACCACTAATACACGTCAAAACTCGTTTTTCGATGAAAATCGCCTCTTACATAGAAAAATTTTAGATTCTTCACTGCAACGCACATCCTAATATTTTCATAATTTTCCTGCTGCATCTAGTTTTCAACTTATATTTAGAAAAGTAATGCGATGCTGACCTTTAATAAAATAATATAATCCGGTTTTGACTGTGATTCCACTGAAAGCAGCATCATGCTAGTATAGGAGTGCAATTCGTTGGTGTTGCATCGTTTAACGAAAAAAATAATGCACGTAAAAAAATCCGGACCCATGGATATTCAATAGAACTTCATTTGTTGAATATGAGTCAAGTATTTTCCCGGCTTTCACGGTTTTGGTTTAGGGAAAAATAGAGCTTTAGTCGAATCATTTTCAAAAAGAGAATCCAACAAACGTATGTTTAAATTTATTCGCTCATCATATGCAATGCATATTTTTCGAGAAACGCATTGCATAACTAAGTTGCTTACAGCACTGTTTCGGAATAACGATGAGAATCCGAATAATCATCAATATCGATATTTACGTTACCAAAAGAAACAAGCTCTATATTATGAAGAAATAGTTAAGTTGATAAGTGTTAGTGTTGCATAGGTAAAACTATTCGTTTGGATTAAAAGAATGTTTAGGTTTGTAGATGATCACCAATTTTACTTTCTTAAAAGATTCAGACTTTTTGCACAGTAGTTTATGAGGAAAAAATAGATCTGTCAGTGCATTGAGGCATTAAGAATCTTCAATAAATATCTATAAATGTCTTTCAGTAGAGAAAAGTCAAGAGAAATCAGAGGATGTGAAAAAAATTTGTTGCTTTCTCTAAATATTTATCATTTTAATCTGTAGCGGCATGAAATTACTAGATTGTATGTTTATATATTTTTGAAAGATTTTATCTGGAAAATGAAATCGAAGTTGTGATCAATTTGTATTGTCAGAAAAAGGAGAGCCTTAGCTACTGAGTGCTGTATAAAATTCATTTTATTCAATTAGAATTATATGATGTAAAAAGAAATTTTCCTCAATACCCAGGTCGAACGATGCGGACCGTAACATCATTAAAATATGGCCGTATTTTAATGATGTTACGGTCCGTATAACTGCGTCCACTCAACGGTCCGTAACGGATATCCATTTTGATTGACCTGGGTAGGTGTGAATAGCGAATTTCATTTTGTTGTCGGCAATACCCGATCAATCAGCTATTCGATTTCTAGAAGATCTACCAAATGAACTATTTTACGATATATTTTCATATTTAGAAGTGCGTCAATTCTATGGAAGCTTTTTCGGACTCAATTGGCGTTTAGATGCTCTGTTGTATGATCTCAAGGAGAACTATCTTGTTATGAACGGTGTAAATGATACTTTTGATAACAACAGTGTTTTTGCATCGCGAATCACCCACCTATCGATTTGGCAAGAATGTCCAAGTATGTTGTTTCATTGTTTTCACAACGCAATACATTCAATGCCACTAGTTGGGTTGTCTGACCAACTGACTCAACAACTTGATCAGTTAGCCAATTTGACATCTCTCAAAATTAAATGCCTCGGTATGCGTTCATCTTCGATATTTATTGGGTTACGACGTCGATCATAAGTCGAGATACTATCGGAACTATTGAATTTAATACCTCATCCTCTATTCAGTCTCTCTTCTGTCACTGTTCCGTTATGCATTAGAAAGGATTTTTGTCGAGTACTCGATACAACACCGAATATTGTTAGATTAAATATGAACGTTTTCCGCGTGAACTCTTCCATACCTGATGAAACACGATCACGGCATCATCATATTCGTCTACTCAATATACAGTGGTATAGTGGTGTCAACCATTCCGATTTGAATTTCTATCTTTTTCAAGTACCTTTTCTCGAGTCGTTGAATTTATCCATTTGACTTTGTACAATGCCTGATTCTGAATTTCTTTATAAACTTTTACATCAAATGAGTCCCTCCATCCGACGATATTTGTTCTCACTACGTCGATTTTCTTCTTCATTCAGAATCAATTTTGTATCCTCGAATGTCGTCTTTGATCCGACTCGACTTGATTCAATTTTTACACGACGAATTCGTATCGAACAATACGGATGTCAATTGAAGATGTTCAATAAATGGACATTAGTGAAATGAGTTAAATATATATATATATATATCNTCTGGCCACTGAGCTACGTTCACACCTACATACTGAATAAGGATCATTTGTTCACGCATTCTCTAATCTACATGTTGTCGATGAGATCGTTTATATGCTCGATACTTAAATATCTTTTTTATTTTCTTGTATGAACTTATCATAGAGTACTATGTATTTCCTTTTTTTAATTGTGATTCTCGGGATGTTATTCAATTCAGGGTAAAGTACGAGATAGCATTCAACAAGAAATATACACTACAATTGAAGCATACATGATTTTTTTTAACTTTCTTAAAGCCATATCACTACTTCAAAACTCATTCTATATACTATTTTTTGTTGCAAAGAGAGAGAGAGAGAGCGTGCAACTAAAATTAAGACTAGGACTCATAAATTCCACGGAATCCTCATTCATCCTCATAATCACATTCTGATAGTTCCTTCGATCATCTTTTCTCACATGCTTTGCTTTGCCTTGTTTCTCATTTCATTTCTATCAACGTTGATTTATGCACGCTTCTCCAACGTTTCTCCATCTGTGAATCGATTAAATCGGTGAGACACATACGGAATCGCCTCATATTCTGTTGCAGTTCATTGGGACGAGAATCAAAGATTTCCTTCATCATCTTGATTTCAAACAGAATTTGAAAATTCTAGATTGATTCTCTCATTTTCACATGAGAAATGAATGTCAACGGACCATCGCCAAATTTCATTTGAGCAAAAAAAGATCTTGCTTGTGAATACATACATTAGTTATACTAGCTACTGAAAATAAACTGAGTACTCTTCGACCCTCAACAAATTATAAGATTTGATGTAGTATTCATATGAGCTGTAGCCTTTTTAATAAAATACTCATAATTATTTTCCTTCTTGTCAAGCAAACCAGGGACAATATCCCACAAAAGATGACTGGCAAACTATTAGGACGTCCATGTGGATTGATATGATTGTGAAAACCGAAAACTGTCATACCGTTACTAATACCAATATTCATCTAACTTACAAATCAAGCAACTGCCAGATCGGCATCTTAAATTTTGAAGTACTCTCTCATCATCCTATCTATTTCACATGGAGCAGGTTTTGAGTAGTATATGAGCTTGTTTGAAACCCAGTTGACGAAAATTTATATATGAAAACCAAATGTATTTCTATTGGCAGAAAGCTGTACACATGACCTAAAGGGTTTTGATGTGAAAAGACTGCCTTCTCATCTTACTGAGTTATACGATTTTCGAAAATAATATTCGAAGGAAACTTTAAAATTCACGGTTGCATTTATTTTTCAATGATATAGTTCTATGTGTAACTAGCTGGAGCAACACCCATTCCACGAAATTCCCAATCCCATGGTTCGGATAGAACCGTGCGAGTGAATCCATATTTATGACCATTGGTTTTCAGCCATTGATACACTCTGCTACCACCACAGTTTGGCTTCGCACCTGTCTGTTTTCCGCAGGCTGTGTTCAAGTCGAGGGCAATACCACGGCCATGATTTGATTGTCCTATGGGAGCAGCTTTGTTACCTCCATTACATCTTTTGGTTTCGTAACATCTTCTAAAGTATGTTTGGCGAGCAATTGTGCGAAAGCCAGAATTAATCTTGATGTTTACACCTGAAGCCTTAGCTGCTGTCACCATCTTGTCGAAAGCACAAGCTGTCGATGTAGTCATGGTATTGTCTGATTTGTCGGCTGCCAATGAATATGCGCTAGGATTCGACAGATGCTCTTGTTTTATTTTGACTACTGAGTATACTTTATTTCCGTTGCCAGTGATCGAGCTAACAGGGGCACCAACATAAGCTCCACAAAGGCCACCTTTCGATACTCCAGCGCTGCCTCCAATAGGAATGCAACATTGGATATTGGCTGCTCCGGGACAAAAACCAGGGACGGGCTTTCCAGTGCAAGTGGCTTTGTCAATACACGTGCCTTTAGTATTTTCAGCAGTGCATGCAGCGGCTCGAACTAAAATAGTTCGTGTTAGTTTCGGGAAACATTTTTGAAAAATTGAAAACATTATGCATATGAGAAAGAAACACTGCTATGCTGTAATTTCATGTTTAAGAACGCCAAAGTTGTGAAACCTGATATCTAATTACTTCGATATCATTTTCTACATTTATCTCTAATTATAATCGAAGAGTTGTGCACTAGTAATTCAAAAGACTTGACACTTCAACTATAATCTTGGATAAAGTCGACTTCACATCAAAGAGTGACATCAAGTTTCGCTGATAAATAAGAAACAACAATGGGATTTTGTTCATTTCGAACAATAGTTTGTGTCTATCTTCTTAATGCCTAGAGCGCACAAATTTTCCTCTCATAGGATTAACATGTTTTCTTCGGCTAAAAAGCTAGCATATTTTCAACGTTTACCCAGTTTCCCTTGAAGTATTGATCACTGTGAAAGATTTTATTACATTCCCTTGCAGATCATAAACAATTGTATTTTAGTATCAGGCACTAATTCCACTTACTATATTTCCAGCCAAATCACTCAATAGTGTAGGCAGATAAACATGATTTCCAGCCAACCATAGAATACTCAGTTTCATTCGGTTTTAATGATTTCAATTTTCATTAGATTCAGATTTTGAAAAATATGAGCCAACGCCATCTGTGTTATTAACTATGCAAGTGGTAGTCTAGAGGAAGAAGTTGAATTTCTCAGCAAAACTTCGAAATATTTCTAAGCAGAATTTCACTTTGATCGCGCTTAAATACTTCTCATTCTGGCACTTATGGAAAATATAGATGATGTTCATACTGATATTGAAATACGCGGGCCTGCTTTCCTACCAGTGTTTCGTGTCGAGGAGTGGGCAGAACCTTTCATTAGGCCAAATAGGAAGTCACCAAGAATACTCTCTTCTACTATTTGTAGTTCATCCAAGTCGAATTCAAACGGATCAGGAAACTCATCGATGTCAACATCTTCATTTAAGAAATCTTCTAATACATAGCTTGACAATTCACTGAGATTTTCCCCAAGTACACCTAATAGAGATGTTGCAGGATCTAATATACCCGGCAGTATAAATTGTCGTGTTGAGCTTCCATCTAATGGAGCGCAGCCGACTGAAGAAGCCAACGCCATGAGAATGAGCGTGCAAACAGAAACCCGATGCATTTCACAAGTATCGATGAAGAAACTATATCGGAAACTATCAGCTAAATACGATTTATATAATGCGAAGGGCTATTGATTTAAGTACCATATTTCATTTCAAATCCCGTGAAAATTGAAAAGAAATGTAAGATCAAACTTATAATCTATGCCAGTGCATTCTCATGCTCTTTATTCTATTGGAGGTACTATCAAGATCGGCATTTGTGAAATATATTTTTTTTAAATTCCAGCTCACGCATGGTAGACGAAATTCTTATGCAACCATTTGTGAAGTGGTATGTGTCCACCCTACTTTCCAAGAACAAAAGAACGTAACCATTTTTGTTAATCACCAAGTCGCAGGCAAAAATATCTAATATAGTGTACCATTTTTCAAGTCATCTCATGAATCTATCGAAATTCAAGTGCAAAGGAATGTTTTCTGTAGGAGAAAGCAAAGTAATATTGTTCTAAGCACTGAACTTCCATTTATATTGCCACTCTACTCGTACTGTACTGAGTTCGCTTAGCACTAGCAAAGCCCAACAATTTTTTTTCTTTTTACAGTCAACGGTATTACAAAGTCTATTGTATTTCAGTAGATAGAAACATACAACGATTCGTGTTATAAAAATTCAAAACTAACTGCTTTTAAATATGTTTTTACATAAAACATTTTAGAAAGGATCTTGAAAACTTTTGAGAGGTCCTTTAGCAGAAAAAAGTTAGCTGAAGTTTTGAAAATACTGAAAACGTTTCAGAAATTCCTGAGATGTTACTATTTGAAACACTAAAAAGATATCAAAGATCGTGTCACACATACTTATGGGAAACAATTATTGGTCATCTCTATTGAGCGTTCGTTCAACCATGCGGATGAATGGCCAAGGTGATGTGATTTTACATGCTGATAAAGAGAAGGATCAAGCTCATACTCATACCATTGAGAGAATTTTCCACTTTCAGTGTTCGTTCGATCAGTTAGACTTTCAATTTCGTTGGAAATTTATTGAAAATTAAGATGGAAACCTACAGGAATAATGATTAGTGTAGAATTTAATATTCGAAGGCTTCGATTGTAAAATTTGACTAATGGAATAACTGTATTCATGAAAAGAAGCACTATAAGCTACACTAGGATGACATTTTTACTTGATCAGAGTGTATGGAAAGTATTTGAATACACTTTTACAACTTCACTGTATAAAATTAAACCAAAAGGTTATCATCGATTCACTTGTTCACTGCCTGTGCTGTTGATAATCGGTGTAACCTATTAAGTGCATCAATCAAATCAGCGAAAGAAAATTTTGTTAGAGAAGGAAGTTCGTCAGGTAGTGCATAATTGTGTAATGCTAACATATCTCCAAATTCAGTTTTAGAAATAGAAGTTGAACCTATACATATGAATAAAAAGAACACTTTCCATACTGTGATTATTCTAAAAACTAAATAAATCCGATGAAATAATCTGCGCATGAAACATCAACTCAATTTCTATAACATACCAGCAACGCTACTACTAGTATCATCTGGTGAAATGATAATTTTTTTTAATATTAACTTCATTTTAACGAACGATCATTCTCTCTTTGGTATACTTTTATATATTCGAATATTAGATTATTGACTAATTCAAATCGAACAAAATAACGTGTTCAAACACAAAATGTATACAGATCGAATTTTTATTCAATTGACAATATTTAGGACAAATAACTTTTTTTAACTATATCATTATTCATTTTCTTGCCAATTGAACATTCTATTTCAGCAATTTTCCTTCGGGAATCTTTATTTCGTGTTTTGTAAAAGAAAGATTACAAAAATATTAGATTGTACTCAATAAAAATGATGCGTAAAAATTCAACGATAAGAAACATGAAAAGCCAAATAATAGTTATAGGCACTTGCAAAAAATGAAAAAATTGAAGGATGTAGTGCATCTTTTAAAATCGAACCAATGAAACTCGATCGATGCGAAAATCAGTAAAAACAACTATTAAAATAATAAAAGTTTACTATATTAGATATTTATTTGAAAAAAGCATTTCAAAAGTGAAAGAAAACGATTCATATAAATTACTCAGAAATTTCGATGTTATCAGGAAATATTTCTTTTTGTTCATAGTGTCCTGATAAGGTAACTTTGTTTTTTAAACTGATCATAAGAAACGATTCCAATCAGGTTGTATATAACGATGGATCGAAAGTGTGCTATATCAATCAAATAATACTTTAATCATAGCGTGCGTTTATACTATTCTTCTCTATATTTACAGTTTATACTTTCTCAATTAGTAGTATTTTTGTTTGTCTCTATAAAATCCATTCGATTCAATTTTCATTATTATGCAACATTAATAAATCAATTTAATTATAATTATTCACGCCAACTATGGAGAACGATACTTTAATTTCAGTTTTTGACCCTCTTCTGTTTTATTTGACTATGAATTACTAATCTAAAGAAAAGAAATCGAATAAAGGAACCAGAGATCGATTCGACCTAGATAGTTTTGCAACTAAAATTGAATCGATATTTCCATAAAACAAAACAATCATGAGAAATATTAAAACAGAAAAGAGCTAGTAGCATACCATCGAAGTATCTTCCCAACGCTTCTGAAGGTTAGATCAAATCAAATTAAAGCACAACCAGCAATTGATACTTTTTTAATCCGAACTTTTCGAATATCGGATCTTTCTAAATACGTTTTTAAAATATTTACCAAAATTTATTGCACAAATACAGCCAATTTCAATTTGAGGTTAAATAAGACAGTATTAACTTTTCTCTGAAGGAATAGAACCAAGCCAATAAAATTAAGTTATTGATTTTGCTTTTTTTTGTACTTATGCACTATGTATTTGTATCCTTCACCTACTTTATTTGATCTCATAGAAATGAAATCGGATATATAATACACATGTGCAACAGCAAAAATGGCGTCTGTACATGATCATATCATACGTTACATTGCAGAGGAGAGTGGGACAGCTATAGACAATGACTTCACCCAATCTATTAAAAATTTCTTTTGACGANATCATAGTTAACTAGTTATTATACAAAAATACAATCATAAAACTAGAAATGAATTTTAATAAATCACTTTTCTTCTGATTAAACATAAAAATAAAGTATTATTCGTATGTTGAGGATACCCCATTTGAATTATTCACACGAATGAATTCTATGGAGTGTCTATCGAAGAGAAGAAAATCTATTAGAATTCGAAAAACGAAACGATATCAGAATCACTAGTATTGGGTGTTATAAGGATCTACTGTAGAAATTCGACGGAATCTCTACTGATTTTATTGCTTGATCGAGTTCGAAAAAATTTGATTGAACCCCATATGGAATGGATTTACTTGGGCCAGTCAACTTCGTCTCTAATCTTTCATGATTTCACCGCCACTTAGAGTGTAGGTGTTCTACTTCAATAGACGCTCACCTTCACACGCACACCACCATTTTCCGTAAGTATTCACTTATTACGAACTCTTGACAGGTAGATATTTGATTAAACGACTCTTAGTACTTGCTGTCATCGCGTACAAAACAAGAATCTTGCTCCTTTCGATTTCCCTACCTAAATCGCAAATACCAGTGACAAAATAGAACAGAACATAATTTTTCTCGTGTTGTTATCTACTGTGGTGTGCTGNAATTCTACTAGGCTAAATTTTAAACGAGCAACAATCATGCTGTGTATAATATCTTATACAGATTAGCTAAACATGTTGGAAAAAGAAATATCATATAACTAAAATTCTATTTTCATGACTGCAACTGTCCCATCTACATCAGATTGAAGTGAAGCAAAATCTCCACCTTTGTTTCATTTTTGAATTGTTCATTCATAAAATCTCCAGTAGAAGAAGAGAAGAGTCCCCTTCATCATATGTGCATATTAAATTTTGTGCAGGTTTACGACCAAGATCAAAACAATTGTTATTTAACGTGGTACAGATAATTTTGTGAAGAACCTTATGGCTATATGCTATGAAATACCGAAACGGTTTATAATTTATAGTTGCTAAACAGAAAAAATGACATATTATAATAATTTTTTTTTCTTCAACTATATTTCATCTCTTCTAGAATATTGGCGTTTCAAAATATAGAAAAACATATTCTACACTAATCAGAATTCTCTATAACATTCAATTATAACTTTTATTTTTAATATTCTTGTATTCGACATTTTTACGGTCACGCTTCACTGTAATCACTCACAACTTTCGATTCTTCTAGTAAAAGATGTCAAGAATATCGTCGACTTTCTCATATTCTCTTCATTTCTTTTGCACTTGCGCTTTGTCTCTTGCAAGACTATACTTTTCGGATCGTCATCATCGCTCTGTTGAATTTACATTTCGTGAAATCTTCACTTTGCCTCTACTTCTCCTAAATGCAGGTACAAGTAGAAGCCTTTATTCTTTAGTCACAGTTAATTTTCGAGTTCTCCATAGAAATATGCGTAAAATAGTTTTTTTTTTGGTGGGTTTGAGTGTGGATTTGAATTGAATTCTTGTCAAGACACACTCGATCGAATAAAGTGAAAACTGACGGGTTTAGTGTGCCAAGGAGCATCAGTGCATGGACGCCCTTTTGAATGGCACAATTGCAAAGTGTTTCACTTCCGGCGACACTGGATATGGATATCCACCAACCCGATACACCATCCCAGTTTTTAAGGGAACCTTCCTTTGGCCTTTTCCTTCTCTCGTCTTCGTTCTTCTCTCATCCTCGCTTTTCATTTCATTCTCTCGCTTGATCAATATTACCTAGCTCTCTTGCTATTTTTTTCTTACGGACAGTGTTCTCTTTCTGAGCATCGGAGAGGAAGAGATAGAGCGAGGAGAGAGAGAAGGTAGTAGTGATAGTACTTTGAGTGGTTGTAGTCTGTACGAGCGAGAGAATTAACTTATGTGTATCTTGGGTTCAATAGAGGAACTACAACTCACGTATACGAAAAAGGAGTGGACTACTCCTCTTTCCTCATTTCACTTCATTCAACTCTTCCACGTCATCCTCCTTTTTCGTTTTAGTTAGGTCATTAGATGAGTAGACTTGAATACATTACGTATTTCCAAAGACCATACTCACAGTAAGGTATATCTGAGCAATATGCTCTTCTTAAATTTCGATCAGGTAGCCTTTTTTCTTAGATGTTTCAATAGCATTTTATCGCCATTGAAAAGCTCTATCAAATCGTTCAGAAATTAGAATGGTCGACTACAATATTGAGAGTTAAATAGACCATGACTTTACATTGGATGCATACGAAACAAATACAAGAGGACTACTTTTACTAGTGATCACTTTTGAACACCTTATAGAAGAGTTTTATATAGAAACAATCAAATTTCTCGAGTGGATCGATTTCATTCCATATTGGCAATCTATTTTTGGTAACCGAGAAGAACATTTGTCTCTGATTTAAAGCATGTAGATAGACAAAGAAAAAAAAATGCATCAAATTATTGAAACTTCATCCATGATCTATTCAATTTTCGAGAAGTGAGGAAGTAGAGGTTTTTTTTCTCGTCCTGCACAGTAATTACAGTAACCTTTTGTTTGTGAATAGGACGGAGTAGATAAAACAGAACGATCTAGCGTCTTGAGATAAACAAAGAGAAGCGGAAGTGATTTTAATTGGATTTTTCGTATTATCTGTGTAATCTTAAAATGAAAGAATCCTGTTGTTTCAATCCTCTATATATAAACATTAAAATCGCAATACTTTTACTCTATCATTCCAGTACTCATTGCATTTATTCCGCTTCTAGATGGTCGATAGTGCTAGTGAACAGACGATGCCATTAAACATGAGTTTATATAAAATTCTTAAAAATAATGAAACTAAAGAGTATTTCAAATTACAGTATAATATTAAAACGATCAATCGACTGGGCCCTTATGGTATGACGGCATTAAATATTGTTAGTATTTATGGATACAATGAAAATGTTCAAGTAGTATTAACAAAAAATATACTTAACTCATTTGGAAGTATGCCATATCCATTGACATCCTATGTTAAATCAAAAATAGACGAAATAGAAAAATTATTTCTCAAAAATTCTGATTTATTTCATTCTTATGAAGAGCTGCAAGATTGTGATTACATTGAATGGTCATTAAGTGGTAATAATTTAATGGAAAAACGTAAAATATTTCGTGAACAAATTGATTTGTACAAAACTTATGATAACCAACATCATTTAATAACAAAATTACTAATTGAAATAATTCAATACTATTTAAATGAGTATTTAATTGAACAAGAACAATTTTCAAAAGAAGAAACAAAGAAATTAGAATCTTTTTTTGACCAAGCTATTGATGAAAAAAATTATTTGAAATATTTTATTAAAGCTTATACATTAACAAATAATTTCTATCGTGTTCTTAATAAGCATCTAGCATTGTATATATTAGATTATTTCGATACATCATCCTATTCATCTTCACCAACAAAATATCGTTTAATTAATTGTTTAGTATATATTGTAACCTTGTTAATTAATCATCCAGACATACCTAAGTATAAATATAGAGGTACTACTTATCGTGGTTTATCAATGACAAGAAAGGATTTAGAACACTATACTACTGGTACTTATATATTAAATCGATCATTTGTGTCAACATCAAAAAATCGTTCAGTTGCTCAAATATATGCTGACAATAGTCAACACAATATTTTACACCAAACATCAGATCCTCACGATTTGGCGCAAGTGTCTGTTTTNAATCCAAAACATTGTCCACCAGTATTAGTTGAAATTGATTTAGAAGAATGCGAAGATGATGAACAACTAAATAATAAAAAAGAGAAAAGTAAGCAGCACCATTAAAAATAAATCATTCTCATTCTCATTTTCATTTTCATACAGCTCTTGTCTGTAAAGAGTACTGGTGTTTAGGAAATGTATTGATTCAAATTCGATAATTGATTTGATGTCTGCTTGAAACTTTTATCACACAGGGTTCACTCACGGTGCGAAATACAGTGCACAGTTTATGACTTCCACGTACTATTTTCAGTTTTAATATCTTGAATACGATGAAGGACGGTATTAAGACTACGTTAGAAGAATTCTTGTTTTGTTTCTCATCAACTGATTTGTTTTGACTTGCACCTGGCTTTTAAATATCTGGAAAAATCTAACGTCCAAAAGTAAAACTCGTCTTTTTACGGTGCCCATCCTAGACGAACAAAAAAACAATATCGAAAATCTGAAAATGTTTATAGAATGTGAAAACATGGGAGTATGCGACAACATTCCAATGGATGTCTAGCAAGTCTCTAATCTCAAGATCATCGCCTCACGAATTAAGCAATTGAGATGCCGATAAAACCCTTAGTACGATACTAACGAGCAATATTAAAAAAACTAGCATCGATTCATATAAGTCTTGTGTTTAGCACTACATTCATTATTTATTAGTTTTTCTTTCTTTTCATTAGAGAGAAATATAAAATTTTCGAAGACTTATGTAAGGTGTATCTGGATTCTTTAGGTGCACTAATGAGAAATCGCCGAAGTCGGACCAAGAAAAGAAAAAAAGTTACCACATCACAATGTTTGTGTATCAGCATTGTACCGTTTATTATTTCAAGTTTGATTATGGCTGTAAGTTTCGTTATAATTCGTAAAATACAAACCGAAGAAAAAACAATACTCAATGGTACTATATATTACAATTTAATATAACTCAGTCGAAATAAATTGAACACCTTTTTTCAATTATTTCTCTGAACTATTGTTGTTTGTTATCATATTTATATCCCAAGTACACGATTGATCACTCAATTTATGCTGAAAGTTTCAGTCCTATAAAATGAGAACTCATCAAGAAAACTGCAAAAATGTGGTTACGTACTCATTCGACCCTAAATCGATAATCTGTCCTCTGCATACTTCTCTGCTACTTTATATTTCATTTTAGATGTTGGGTAGTTGATAGTAAACTCTCAACTGTATGCTTGGTGCTGGAAATATATCTTGCTATATCCATGTATCACATTATCAATTAGAGAAAGTAATTTGACTGAACGATTGCATCGATAAACATATTCAACTTTCTCAATGTCCTTATTAAATTTCAATGTACTTGTTTGATCAGTAATTAAAGCATATTATGAACATTGTTCTATTTGAAAATTATAAATGATCGTTACAGTTGGTTTTGACGAATGGTATATTGATGTACAAGATGCACTTACATAACATTCTTGATTTTATTTCCTAACATTAGATAAGTGATCGTGCTTTAACAATTTCTCGTTCCGTAGGACTGAAACATTCAGCATAAGTTGAGTAATCAATCATGCATTTGCGATAGAAATATGATACTAAACCGCAATGATTTAGAGAAATAATTGAAAAAATTAAGGTTTTTAGTATATTTTGGACAAGGGGATATGACAGACTTGGTAAAAATTGTTTTTTTCAGACATGCTGAAAAGTAGTTGTTCAAAAATGGTAAATCGGTCTGTTTGGAATGCTACTGAGCCAAAAAATAATTATACTAATTTACCAACATCTGTCTTGTATGTTGCTTTACTTCACACAACCGGTAAAGATTGCACAAATCTAAAATCTTGCATATCAATAGTACAAAACTGTCAAAAGTTTCATATGATTACGAAGGGATGGGATGATATTGCCTATAACTTTTTAGTAGGTGGTGATGGCCGTATATATGAAGGTAGAGGATGGAAATATACGGGTAGTCACTGCTACGGTTATAATAACAAATCAATTGGTATGTACATTTTGAAAATTCAGAGAGAGGCATAATTTAACCTTTTGTTTTTAAGGGATTGGTGTTATTGGTGATTACACTAGTACTCCACTGTCTAGATCGTTAGTAACTGCTATCAAGTCTTTAATTAATTGTGGTATTTCATCTGGTAGGATTGAAAAGAATTATATATATCTTAGACATGAGGATTCTGGTATTCATCAAAACTATATATTAAATCTAACGAAATCTAGGCATGATATACATTTTTGTGTACCAAAACGAACAACTATTTCATCAAAATAACTTGACGAATTTTTTTCATTTTTATTAATGAATAAAAAATTGTTTTCACCAATTCTCTTACGCATAGTTTCACTCTCAAAGAGGTTTTTTCGAAAAAATGCTCACTGATCACTACCAAAAAGGATGAGACTATGCTCTCGAGACGACCAGAACTTACCGGATACGGCAGATTTTCTTTAGTTCTACAATCCACCCGTAAGAGAATTCGACTAAAAACTGTCGAAAAGTCAATGGTTTTAGGAGTCCATGGCAAACTTTCTTAGTGCTGGAACTATTAAGAAGCCGATTGGTTATGTTGCATTCCGACAGATTTCTGATTGGATCAAGTTGGCATTGGACTGCCCCTTTTCGTCCTTGCTTTTCTAAAGACATTAGAAAGAGAAATATGTTCTGAACCTCAGTTTTTTGAAAGAATTCGAATGTCCGTTATAATATCGGTTTTTCTTTGTTATGAAAATTTCAGATGAAATATTGGTTTAATGAAATTCGATTAGTTGAAACGGTGAAAAATTCTCAATATATCATTAGTTTTATTTAAAGAACTCACAGAATTCAATAGATTTCATAGCATTAAATGGAATAGCATAGACAGTATAAGTTATCCTTGAATATAATTTAATCGCATATCAATTGAACTATGTAAGCCATATCAGTTAATATAAATTTAATATCAGAATGTCAAATAAAGATATAGATCAAATAGAACGGATATTGGAGAGTGTGACAAATGTTGACTCTTGATGACGAATCAATGAAAATGCCAACCAATGATTTCTTCATGTGTAATCATGAAAGTGAAAAGAATCGAAAGAAAAAGGGAAATTCGTTTTCCATAATTGGGCACTTCAAAAAGAACAGCAAATGATAGTTATCTTTTTCACATGTGCAAAACAAACAGTTATCAATAACATCGATATTTTAAGTAAGTGCTCGGTCTATCTAAACCAGTAGTTAGTGGAGAAAAGTTGATGCCTACATCTCTCCTTTATTCTTCAGAAGCCGAGAAGTTGTACTTATAGGATTTGATAGACTATACTACGATCCATAAAATCTGTCATGTCAGTACTCAAGCTGACAAGAATTTTCCAAAATGTATGTAAACGTCGAAAACTTCACTTTTTCAGCATTTGAACACGAGAAGAAAAAATTTATCTTGTTAATGCCGTGACACCTGGAATTTTGTGCGCAAATACGCACAATTTGTTTGTATAGAATATCTAAAGACGTTTAGATACTCCAATGGCTATTTTTATATTTGTGTAAACCTCAGCTCGATTCTAGACGTGCTAATATCATCAGAAATAAATGTCTTTCCTCGGGTTTTCCATAGTTATTATTATCGCCACAATTTTATGATGATCTCTAAGAATGTTGACGCTCATAAATTCGGGAAATGAGAATTCTTTCAGGAGAAATTGCTCGACATTATTATTTTTCTAAATTCAACCGTTAAAATGGTCGTTTCCAAAAACTTATCAGCACACGAACCAAAAACAAATGTAGCGTGTTTTTCTTGAGAAATTATGATTCCCGACTCGGGAATCCAGAGACGTTCAACTTATTGAAAATGTAACCGTTCGCGCAATTATAACTTCTATAAATAACTTCTTTAAGATAATCACCACTTAAATGGTCACTTTGTTCGAAATCTATCCGTATGAGGCACTAACACGTTCCGTGTTTAGTTTCGCTAACGATTGTGTGTTTAAACGATCTCTCTATTGAAAAAGTACGCCTCTGAATAAAAGCAATTTTTCATGCTGCATTTTGGCGAAGATTATCAATGCTAGAAGAGATATTTTGTTCAAAACATTGTCGTTTCACGAAATGAAAATTTTCAATTCGTAATTTCGTAAAGATTGTGAACATGGAAAATGTCACTATTTTTAGAATGTACTCGTTTAGAGATGCAGTGGCGACGATAACCATATGCACGGTTAACTGTCCACTACAATACCAGTACTTTCGATTTTTGATCAACTAAGATAACCGTTGTAGAAAACCGTTTTTCCAAAATCTCGATTTCTATTGATTGCTGATCAAGTCATAGTGTTTCGAGAAAAATTGAGTTCGAATACGAATTTTCAGGCCTTGACTCACAATCCGTAACATACATAATACATCGATATCTCTCAGATAAACCACTTGTTTATTGCCCAAGTCAAAGTAAGAAATTGTTTAGGCACTCTGTAAATGTTCATTTCAGTTTGAATCTATGAAAGAGTGGAACTATATCCATGGTTATTGAAGTTCGATGCATCTGTATATCTTGACTATGCTTATTATAAATAACATTGAAAATTTGAAAATATCGGTGCCCTAATTTTCTCGTTGCGTTTGAAATTAAAAGCGATCAACTTCCTGATTTGATGATAATTAACACAATATGCACTAATTAGGTGGGATATTTCTCCTATTGCTTGATTAATTAATATTAACAATACGTATGTACCTTCGTTACAAATACTTTAAAATGTAAAGGATTTATGTTCAGTCATTTTTCGCCGATATAAGAATTTTCAAAGTAGTGACTACACTCGTATTTCAAAGAAAACAAAAAATAATTGTAGATGCTATATGACCACTCGAATCAGCATAAAAAAACAGTAGACGATAAGATCTTTGAGATCGAAATATAGTCAGGTATAGATATCAGTAAATAGGAAATCCTCATCCATCGACATTCGTATTTGTTGTTGTCGTTTTCTTTAAAAAACTGATAAGATTCTTAATCTGATGGTAATATTAGTGATGAATCCAAATCATTTCAAATAGCTCCATCAACTTTTCTATTTTGACACACCATTTCGATTTTGTTTTGATAATTGGCCATCGCTTTCTTTTCTTGTGGTTCACATTTATTTATTACATTGATGGCTTGATGATATTTCGATATCTTTTGTTCCATATCAATAAGAGTATCCCCAGTAATACAATGAATTTCAGCTATATTTGGATGTATTGGACCGAATAACTCAATCTGAAGAGTGCGATTTTCGTCAGCGAACTTGAGAGCTCTATCCATATCATTCATTTTCTTGTATAATTCCATTATATTTTTAAAGTATTCCATTAGACCAGAATGTTCAATTGGCATACATTTTTTAGCCATATCGTAGCCACGATGATAATAGTTCATAGCACCTTCGAAATGACCTTGTTTTTCGTAAAGATTACCAAGTTTCATTAGTGCTCCGGATATGTCCGTATGTTCACATGGTAAAATACGTTTAAGCATATTAATTCCTTCCATCAAATAGCGATAGGCATTTTGGTATTTGTCTAAATCAGTGTAAGTATCTCCGATGGAAACTAAATTAATTGCAATATTCACATGATCTTTTATACAATACTTCATTCTTCTTATTGCTAAGGAGTTTTTGAACCTCTTTAAAGCTCGATTAGGACTTCCATTCTTTTTATAATCCCATCCAAGATTAAGTAAAGATTGAGCAATAAGTAAGTCATCTCGTGGTACTACTTTCTTCAAAATCCTATATGCGATTTTGCCATATTTTAATGCTTGATCATATTGACATCGTTTATAATATGCATAACCAAGACCATGATATAATAACGCTAGTTCAGTATGATTTTTACGTGATG
>OENT01002465.1:0-21990 GCA_900239685.1 Rotaria macrura
TTAGTTCTCAACAATGGGGATGAGTACAAGTAAACCAGGGTGAAGAAAATGCATCCATACTTTTACCGTCCAATGATAAGTAATCGAATTAGTTCAGAGTCAGAGCATTCAAATATAGAGATACTATGCTTCCCGAATTTAGGATTGGCTACAGGTTGGTTTTCTCTGCAAAATTTCATGATTTATTACAAAATCAAATTTTGTGCTATCCAATATATTATCATAACATTTTGAAATAAGAAGTAATTATGGGATCATAGAAACTCCTTTGAATACTGCGAATACGACAAAACATGTATTGTAGCAAAAGGTTTGTTTCTTTCACAAGTTTTCATAATATTTAACTTCGACTTTGTCAAAATTGTAAAATAATCGTGATGGGAAAATGTCAATAGATTCTATTCATGAATAAAACTTCGAAAAATATTCACCTGCGCCATTTGATGAATTCCTCCTTACGTATTTCTATATAGTTCTTGTGGAAACTCTTTTCTACGCTTGATTCTCTTTCTTCTTTCTAAAAGAAATAATCGCCTTTAATCTTGAGAACGAGATCAGTGAGCTGAAAAGCTTTAATAACTGAAGCGATTTCCGTCAATCTGTCATTCCAGCAGATACTAAGTGATTGAAGCTGTGGTGCATTTCGACAAATATTCATACAGGCATTAAGGGAAGACTTTGTGTTGCTCAAACCGAAAATAGCCCGCAAATAGACTGATTCTATTGGATTGCTGTTATCGATTTTCAATCGTATCAATTGAAATGGTATTTGAATAGAAAGTAATGATCTGATATCACAGTTGTACAATGAAAGTTGAAAATATCGATAAAATCTATTCACATCTTGAAGAATAACAAGCAACAAGTTAGTTTGAAAATTGTCCAACGTAAGCGATTGAAGTTGAGTCAATGAGTCGATTTGAAAATGTGCCAAGAAAAGTTCAGATTGATTTGGTGTATCATCATAATCAGAGAGGATTAATGAAGCAATTTGATTTGGTTGAAGACGATGACAAACACGGTCAAAATGAGGTTTAAGAATTAATCGAAAATTTACCTGATAACTTGCATAAGGGATTAAAATGGCATCAACATACGGACTCACATAGGAAAATGTCGAGAGAATTTCATGTGCCCAAAAGTAATGGAAAATGAAATGGAATAACTCCACCGGTAGAACATCAAGAAAGCAATGATACATTGAAACAGTTCTGAAAGGAAGAAAACTTTTGATTGCGAGCCAAAATACATACTTTCGCATGCATAATATTTTTTTAAAAGCAGTTGCAAGATTGTAAGTCTTCGAAAGAGGTAAACCGTCGTTGTATGATTCATAGAATAACAGAAGTCTGACACAAAAATGGGTACTTATTCTTCTCCTTTCTTTTGTTGGAAAAACGAGAATGACTTGATTTATGATATAGATGGACAGAATGAAAATGAGAGCGTGGGTCGGGCTATCAGTTTAACTAAATAAAAGGAATGCCCACACCTACACCCTAAGATCTGGGGTTCAAGCGAAAGTTTTTTTTTTTAGAGACTTAAACAAGTTTCACAGCTTTCAAATGTACTAAGTGTGACAACGATGTCAGATAGATTCCATTATGTCCGATTATATTCGAATATAATCGAACATAATGTAGTGTAATCGGACTTTTTTGCACTGAGTACGATATAGTCGAATCTCAAATAACAATAGAAATCGAGAGAATAGCTATTGAAATATGTTTTTATGATACTTCTGATGGTTCACATTACCGTCGGGAAAATAAAAAGATACAAATACTACGTGCGTGCAGATATCAGTATTCATGTGACACCATTAAAATCTTAAATCTAGGTAGCATGAGAAAAATCGGTATAGTCAGATGAATGAATGCGATATTGGCTGTGGTGGTGCATGCCGGTGCACGTTTGGTTTTGCATTTCAGTATAGACTAGCAGAAAGATTTTGTTTACACCTACACCCTTTTTGCCTAAACTGTGTTACATGGTAAACAACATACATGGTTAGTGGAATGAATTCTCAAGTATGTCGCTCGTAATAAATGCTCCAATGTTTACCTTTCATGTTATTTTGTGATTCTCCTGCTGTGAAAAACATAGAAAACAAATGACAATGAAAGAAAGTGTCGAGCAATTATACATGTTGAATTTTGTTTATTAACATTTTCTTACTTCTTGCATAAAATATTCGACTATGTCGGCGTACAAATTTAGGCGACCCAAATCAACTAACAATTATCATTCAGATACAAATAAAGATGTTGAAGTACTTGATATAGACTTGTTAGATGATGCAAGTAGTTCTATCAACTTTTTGCTTTCATCGCTTAGACTCATCTTCAATATGTTTCGGATTATTTTAAGCACTGTCATACAATAGGACCATACTTCAGAAATGTTTGCCTTATATTGATTATTATTTTCTAGTCAATGTAGTATTTGATAGCAAGTCAATTGGTTTATCGGGATACTACTGAAAAAATGTCAAACCGCTTAGAATAGTTATTCTATGCAATCCAATAACAAAAATAGCCGATAATAATGTACAGATAAAATTGGATACCTACTGTAAACAGGTATTCTTGAGATTCAATAATCAATTTGATGGCTATAGTTCAGACAAGATGGATTGAAAAGATAACATGTCAATCTAAAATTCAATCACTTTCTTTCAATTTTTATGTTGTAGAACTTCTCGTATTTTATTTTTTCTGTAAGATATCTAATCGATAGGAGCATTTACATTTGATAAAAGTGATTTTGTATCGCTTATTTTCCAATTAAAGAGTTCTTCTCTTTCAGTTGCAAACCAATCTGATGAAAACTTACAGGCTCAGCTTGAGACCGGTACCAGATATTTTTCTGTCAGGATTCATAGCGATGCTAGAGATTTATGTTTCATTCCAAAAGAAGAAAATCTCAGAACTACTGCCACTATGAAAGTTATTGCTTTAATGAAGATCATATTCTCTTGTAAAATATGGCATGATTTAACTTTGTAAATTTTCTATGCGTCCGCAAAAGGCGCGATTAGAATCTATAACGAAAAAAAATTTTTTCTTTCTTATTTCGATTTAGCTACTGATAAATGCTGATGAAATCTTCAAGAGTTGCTTTGAATATGGCATTATAGTATAAATGAAAATAAAAATCTTCGATAAATCTAACTATATAGTAATCAAGTGCAAGATAAGAGAGTGTATTGTTGTACTATAGGTAAGTTTTCGATTAACATAATTCTTGTAGGAAAAGAACATGAACGTGTACACTAGTTATATAATGTTTCCATACAATAAAGCTCTGTGCACTAAACTTTGATATACAAATGTTTATCATCAATAGAGTTTACAAAACAGTTCTGTTTTTGAATTCTAAGTTTCTATCAAGTTTCTTAAAAGCATATACTTTTTATTAATCTATGGAAGTGATGATTTCTTTTTGTATTCACTTCAAGATTCTTTGTTCCTTATCGCCAAACATGTCTAGTCTCATGCTAACTGAGTCGAATCTATTATCATGAATAAGTTGTAACCATGCACTCAACGATTCGTACTGTTTTATAAGTCGATGTTTTGAAGCGACTAGTGTTTAAAAACCGAGTTTAAGTTTTCTCGAATGAAATTTTCTATTTCTAAAGATAATTCTGAAGTGTTCTGATGAACATCTTTCAATAGTATCAAATATGTGATGGAAAAAATATTAGTTGCAAGGCACAAAAACCTTTTCTCTCAAATGCAACAGAACTCAATTATTTTGCTACATTCAGTCGAGAAAAAGAATGTCAATCGACAAAAATTCGAATTTAAGATATTTTAGTATCATTATCCATATTTCAATGACTCAAACTTTATTTGGATTGAGTCAATCGAAAACGAATCAAGAAAAGAGGACAAATCCCATGCGGTTCTGTTGGTGTAGCGGTTATCACATCTGCTTAACACGCAGAAGGTCGCAGGTTCGACACCTGCACAGAACACTTTTTTATTTATTGATTTTTCAAAATACTGTTTTAATAAGCAGCATTGGGTAAAGCTCCATGAAAAAGCATATTATGTTCACAATAGATTTGATCTTTCAATTCCATGTGATCACGTAACGATGATATGTTATAGTGCTATATCATATCTCTCAACCAAACGTAGAGATCTTCGGGGAACTCCGAAACTCAATTCCAACTTCGACGGAATCGGAGTCAAGTTTTTTATAATCTTCATTGCAGTGTTTTGTTTCCCGTAAGAAAAACTTTTATTCTTCATATTAAGAAACCACAAGAAAAACAATATGCAATATGCGCTGTAAATACTATGAGTTAGTTTCAAAACAAGAAGAGCAAAGAACAATCTTTTAGCTTTAGTATCCGAAAGATCAACTATACAAAGCAATATCATCATCAATCTAGATATATTTCAGCGTCATCCAAAATACTGAAACTTTTTTCATCCTCAAACTGTGATTGCTTGGACGTAGTACAAGTTGAAACTCCAAATGAAATCAATTTTTGAAGTTCATTTTTTCTCAAGTACTTTTTATTGTTAGTCATTCTTTTATTTTCAAGCACTATAAATCTCAAGAAACTTCAAATCAAGATTTTGATGGTTCCCTCATTTTCATTCACTTCTTTTTCTATCTATTTTGCTTCTCTTCAAAGTTTATAAATGTCAGAGGTCAGCTTTTTTCGAAATACGATTTCGGAGTTCTTTGGAGTTCGAGTCAGAAAAAAAAATATTCTCTAAGCCGCAGTCGGAATCAAAGTTGTGAAGAAAACTTTCTCGCCGTCGGAGTCGGGATTCGGAGTGACTGATTTCGATAGATTTATGATAAAGAAAAGAAGTTTCCGTGACAAAAGAGAGACTTCTCGACTACTTCAAGGTGCCACTATGTTATAATATACTAATCCACATAATACTTGAAGAAAATATGTTCTACTGTGTAAGTACGTACACGAAATGCAAATAACAAAAATGCGAAAGTTCACCATTATGGATAGAATAGAAGAGGTTATTAGAGATTTGATTGATGTGCATTATAGAAGTGGCAAACATTTCTATCAAGGATAAGTATAAATCCCAATGATTTGTAGAAATTCAATGAACTAATTCGGTCTGATTTGGGTGGATGTTAGTAAAGAGGCATCCTGTATCCACACCGACGCACTATAGTGTTAATTCTGAATAGAAAATTAGTATTTAAAACTCTTTTTTTCAGCGCATACAAACTTGAACTTCAAGAATCCCTAAAGGTTCAAATTACACAATCAGAATGTTAGATAGTGATCTCCGGAAATCAGACTCCAACTTGAAAATATACAATCTAGAATATGGATGAATATAGGTGTGAGTCTGAGATATGTGAAGGTCTTGATGTCGATAAGTATTCTGGAAAGAACAAACCCACAGACATCCGTACTCCATCACACCTTTTCGCACATTCATAAAACTTGATGAATATTAAAAATAATCAAATTGAATTTTCTTCTAGCATTAGATAGTTTTTGAAAATTAATACTTGAAACTGTCTAATTATGTTAGTCATCAAATAAAACTTGATCAAGAACAATAATAAGAGATAATATGAATGCTTGATCTTCATCGTCAGCAATTTGAACATAATATGTATCAGAATATGTAAAGTACTTTTTGTTCACTATAGCCACTATTCGCTCATTTTTCGTTAATGTAAATGTATGAGAAACACGTCTAACAGCATTTAATGACTAGTTGGCATAAACAGAATCAATATCAAATTGTTGGTGAAAAAGTCTAAACTTCCTTTTTACAACTGTTAATTTTCGATCTGAATCACCATCACGAGCAGATAATATATTAAATGTTGAATGAAGATGAAATAATTCTTGTTGAATTTTAATCAGGCCACTATAAATAAAGGCAAAAAAATTCACATTTTTGAGACACAAACTCGTCATTTATCTTCTTTATGACAATTCTCAGTTTTGAAATTACACTGACAGGTTAAAATAATCTAATTATATAGTATATCATTCACTTACTTTCCAGCCATATCTTCGAGAACGAGTTTATCACCAAATGACAAGAGCTTTGATCGAACTTTGTGAACATTTTGATCCATTTCATCTTTGATTTTGAAATCAGCAACATATGAAAATTTCATTTCTCGAATTTGATAATGTCGACCGCGAATAACTTTGTTACGTGTACTCTCTGATGAATTCGTGGAAGAAGTCATTCAAAAACATATACCGTGTATTTTTGACAGTAATATCACACAAACTAATTGTATAAATAGTTCATATCTATTTACTAATTTCAGCATGACAACGATAAGCGTACATTGTACTACGATGAATAACAATAACACTCCTGACATCATGAGCAGGATGTCCCTGAAATATTTTCATTCAATATGACTCACACGAAATATCGATAGCCTTGATCGATAATGTTCTATTTATGCAAAATAAAAAATAGCTATATAATTAGTAGCATGCGTCATTAGCATACTATTTATACTGTTGTTGCTGTCACACCCGAACAGACAGACATGTCACTTTCTCTACAAATTTTGTGTAAAAAAAACTTGCTTCTTTTTCTGTCTACTTTGTTCTTTTTGTACAGATTGCCTAGATCAGAAACTTGAATGACCAAAACCTTCTTAGTGTATTTGCGAGAAAGAGAATTGAATATTTTTCCAGATGTCCTTTCTTACAGCAAAGACATAGGTTTTAACTACGAATGCTAAGTCTGAATTCAACAAGTAATTATATTTTAATTTCGAAAAAGTAGTATTGTTCCGTTCTTCGTCATTATCCCAGATTTGTACAAAGGAACGAAAGTTATTTAAAATAGAGACTTTGAAATTCATTTTCAACTATATTCAATGTTATATGTAAAATCTTACTGATATAAAATGACATACAACTGGAAAATAAAAAGATTCAAACAACTACGATATTTTGAAAAAAATTCAAAGTTTCTATTGTACGCTACTTTTTTTCGAAAATCTGTGACGAAAACTTATTTTCATCTTTTCTAACTCTGACGAAAGACAGAAATATTGGCGCAGGCTTTTATCTTTTTAATTGTTAAGACTTTAGAAGATGCTCGACTAAAGTTTTTACCGACAGCCCTTGACGTTTTTATCGAGCGTCTCCAATTTGCATAAGCAATGATATGCTACCGATTGAAAAGTAATATCTCATCAAAACAATCAGGCTTTAATCGTTTTCCTGATGTTAGTGTAAGTTTTGATTTTCTCCTTAGCCACATCCTATTGCAAGTTATTTTTGTGCTGGGTCCATACATCGCACTTATCAAAATCTGATTGAAGTCAATCTAAAATTTCTTTTTTAAGTCTAGATGTTACTGTTGATTCACTTTCAGTAAGTGATTTTTCATACGATATGCTAATGGAATATATTGGTAACATACTCCACATGTACGTTTTTTTAATTGATGAACAACAATAACCAAATGTAACATTTCATTCTATCAGAGAAATAGTTTTATTTATATTGATATGAAGTAAACAATGAAGGTGAATTCATGAATGGTGTGGCAAAAGATTTCTCTTTTGCTCCTGCTTAGACTAGTCGATAAGATATGTAAGCAAATATAACAGGCTGACTTTATTCTTTTTTGTTATTGTTATACAGCGATGACAGGAGTTTTATTTAGCTTTGGTGAACATCGAAATCAAAATTATGTTCAATATGAGTTTTTGTATACGAAACAAATGAGACACAGGGACTTGCTTTTACTTATGTCCGAGAAAAAACTCTACGCCTGTGGTGAACTCTTTTAATACAAATCGAGCATGATCTATAAGTTCACATTCTCATCCTTAGATACACTCGGTGAGACCTAATTAGAATCATCTATTAATATTGAAGTTTCAATTGGACTAAAAGCATTCCAGCCGTCATTAGAGGCAGTAAAAAAGCTACAGATGTTATTTAAGTCTGTGTTTGAATCATAGCTAGTTATGATGGAAACGATTTTCTTTACGTTGTCTCACATAAAAAAGCGCGAAGAGTGCTAGTCAATGTCCTTATCAGTAAATATTGGTGGTATCCGAAAAATCAAAGTTAAAATCGAATAAGTTTTTGCAACTTGAACCGTTCAATCTTATTTCTATGGTAATTCCAATGTTTTTGTTTATCCATGTATAAGATGATGACAGATAGATATAGTGCCAACGGATTTGCATGACGTTCGCAAATCATTAATGCACCAGAGAGACCTTCACATATGGTCAGAATCAAGATAATCAATGCAATTTGTTCAAGTAATGATTTCCAGTCAATATACCATACATGATACGTTTAAATTGTACAGGTGATCATAAAACATCGGGACATAATGGCTCGAGAATTATTTGATCAACATGTGTCATAACATTCAATTGAATTACAACGGCCTGTTTGTAAAGTATATTGTGTTTGTGAAAAATGTATAGCACACTATGTATTCATTGATACCACGCCTTGATTGTCGACGCGAATTTTCTCTTTGTGAACGAGGATTTTCTTGATAGGTTTCTTTCAGTACAAACTCTATTTCAAGAACAAAAATAGCACGATTTCAATTAAATTACACTTCGTGAAAGTTCATTCATGACAATTTAACTACCAATTTGCTATCGTTCATCGTCTAATGTCACTAGTTGATTCGTATATTTAGAAAAACATGAAAATCTATCAATATCAGTTCAATTCTGTTTCATCTAAGATTTTTTTAGCTTTAAGAAAATTTAATTTTCCTAAATCAATATTTATTGTTACATCTAAATTATTTAAGTGTGAACCAAAATAATCATACGGTAATATAAGACCGGTTAAATCATAAGATAACGATACCATACAACTTTCAACTATCTTATTAGTCGATTGGTCAAGACTCGGAAAAAATAATATATGCATTTTCATAGTTTCCTTTTAGATTAATGTTAGATGCGTAAGAGTAAAAAGATGATCTTAATTTTAATTTTTACGACTTTGAATACGTTCAATAAATGTATTTGGAAAAAATTGATTTTCATCAGAACCACTGTCAACAGTAACCATAAAAATTGATTAAACTTGTCCAGTTTCATCATGTGCTATATTGAACAAACACGGCGATCAAAATGCATTGTATGAGAGTCAGCAGTTGATTGAACATGTTTAGCTGAAGGTGTGACTATGTATGTTGGACCTGAATAAGCTAAATCTCAATCTTTAGATAAAAGACATCCAACATATGCACTTGATATTAATGGATGTCGAGAAACAACTATCCGATTGTAGTATAGTAAACGTATTCTATAATCAAAATGCAATAACATTGATGTTAAAATTCTAGTCACAGATAAATCCAATGCAGTTTTACAATCATCGTCTGGCGATTAATAAAAGAGCATAATTCTTGCCGAATGTTGACGCCAAATCTTTTAAATAGCGTATTGTTGATGGAGCAGTATTAACATGACGACGAGGTAATAATAGACTAAATATTTAAGAAAAACGATTTTATGTTAATATTTATTCAAAATTGGATTATCAAAATAAATCAGTTTTTTGACTAAAACGTGATAATGAGACACGTGTTGGAAGTGCTCATTTTGGGAAAGCGTTTTAGCGAGCTGTCTGGTCAGAATTCTTCGGTAACTAAAGACAGTTTCATAACATATTGTGTTATATTTTTGGAAACTCACATATCAACAACAATATGAAGTAGTGGTTACTAGAAAAAAAGTATTTAATTAGGCAATTCACACATAGAGATACGTATAATAAACCTATAGTGTTCGTTTTGATGTTAAACCATTGTCTAATCAAGTTTCACAAACTTAGGTTTGACGCGTACGAATAAAACGAACAGTATCTAATAAAGATGCTGTCAAAAGATGGTACATACCTCCGATTGATGGATATACTCTTTTACATTTATAATAAACTTGAAATAATAAGAAAATTTCAAAAGTAGAAAAAAGGCCTGTCAGTTGAGAATCTTTTTCGGATATTTTTAGTCTGATTGAACAATATGTTGAATAAAAATTCTAAAAGTAACAACGCACTGAATAGATTGTAGATTCAATTTACTAATCGTCTTAATTGATCATCGAAAGAAAAAAACAAATGTCAATATTCATTTTAAATCGTCGAGTCCGTTGAAAATGTTTTCGTTTAAAAGAATTGTCTCAAGAATGAAAAAGCTCAGTGTGACTGAAAGCACGGATAACGATTTCTTCCTATAGCAATAACGAAGATGATACCAGAAACTATCCATGATATTTACAAGTTCAGGATTCGATTACACTTTCAATTACCCAATTTAAATGCGATTTAAATGAATTACCTACTTATAGGTAGAAAGTAAAACACGTTTCTTGCATAGATTAGTCTAGCTAGAAAAGTTCTAAATTTATACGAAGAATTTCTTCTGATATGTAATATTTGAGACACTACAGATAAGATTTGAAAACAATCTCAATTATATGTTTAGTGACAACTCTTTCGCATGAATTGAAACCGTCGACGTATGCGAAGATTCTCTTCAGAAAATCAACTGTGTAAAATTCATTTCCAGAGTTCATCGATTGTGTTCAATGACGTACAAGAGTACATTCATTGCACATTAGAAGAAAATAAGGTAAGATTCTTCATTTTTTTATTTGCTTTTCTATAAATTCTTTTACATAAAAACGTTTTTCATCATTGAAAGCAATATGATTGTATTTTAAAATGTTGGAGATTACTGTGTCAGTATTCATTTTCATAATAGGATTTTAAGGCATTTTTCAAAGGAGAAAAAGAATACAAAAGAATATGTATTCAATTCTTGTTGGCCTATAAACTTTTTCTTCGCGTAAAATAATTTTGTTCAATGAAATTAAATTGAGACTTATCATGATACTTTTATTAGATTTCATTCAAAACTATTTATACCTAAACACAAGCAACTGGGTTAAAATTAATTCTTTTCTTCAGTTATTTATTTATGAAGAAGATTCAAATTTGTTCGTGATGCGATATAATTTTTTTAGAAAAACGAATATTATTGGGCATGACAGAGGTTCGAAATGAATTAACTCAGTTGAACACTTCAAAGAAAATGATCGGTAGCATTTGAAACGAAGTTACTTTTATTCCGAAGTATCATTGAGTGTTTTCGATGTGTTAGGATCTTCCTTAGAATAAACAACTGGAATATTTGTGTCATTTAGAGTTTCGTAGAATATACAGGCCATGGCCTTTTTCAGATGAAAAGTAAATTAAAGAACGAATATCATCGTCTCAAAACTCATTTATTTTTTTCCATGAGATTTCGTAACTAAACTCACAGTCTATGGACAGCGCGTTTCGTTCGTTAATACTTGCAACCAAAAAACGACGTCTAAGAATAGAGTTCAACAAACTGCAGAAAATATTCCAATATGTTTTCTACAAATATCGTATTATGAAATTTCAGTTTTTTTTGTACACTAATTTTACTCATAGATTTACATTTGTTTACTTAGATATGGAATCAGTATTGAATTCCTGGAGCAAAGTGAAGTACCGAGATGATTGTAAGTTCAACTTTGATTTTTCTCTATAAGCCTTTCTTTTGAACTCTGGTCGAGTTTCTTGAGAAAAAGTTGAAATTTCATTACGAGTTAATCTTTGTTGAATAACTCTGTTGGGATTCGAAAAAATTTGATCAAGTTTTTCAATTTCAGAAAGTTTGTTTCTATTACTGAGAAATTACAGATGTTGTGATATGGACAGAATTAAATTCTTTAAAGAGTAGTCGCGTTCTATCATGAATTTAACTTCAATGCTCGGCTATCCGTAGACTTAATTGTTCCAATGAGAGTTTGTTCTACATGATAGTATCTATTTCTTTTTCATTTTGCATATGTATTTATTGGACATGATAGGGTGTGGATAAAAGGTACTGATTTAGGAACAAATGGGATCTACAACTCTTTAAAATGATGGACTTTTAGGTTGTTGAAAAATTAGTCTCTATGAAAACACCTTATAGGGCACAGTATAAGAAGACTCGATCAATTATATTGAATGCATCACACTTTTATCTCCACACAAGATGATATATGACTTTCCGAATAGAAGACTCTATATGTAGCATAGTAAGAAAACAAACGAATCGAGTACATTACGTTTTCTTTTCCATTTGAATAACACTGTTTATAAACCGTCAGATGCAAACAGTGTGAGAAAAAATACACGAAAAACGTGGCTTATGTCTACGAGATACAAAAGAAAGAATAACTACCTTATGCACTAGCCGACTTTCAAGTTGAATGAAATCATATATACGAAAGGAGAAATTGTTGATTCTCAAAATAAGCGAGAATAATTAAGAAGATTCATTGAAATGTTTCATCATCATTGCATACAGAATATGATTCCTCGACACATGCTCAGCTATTTCAGTGGCATGTTCACATTTGGCAGACTCATTTGTGGGATTCGCCATTGAAAAATATTTTTCAATAGACATACTAAGGTTCGTTTTATTTCGTCTCATTTCAGATACACAATTTATAGGTGTATTCGATGACTGTTCTTCAGTATCCAAGAAAGTTCAGGAAACAACATTTGTAGTATAAACTGCAATCCATTGTCTACAAATCCTACTTATTGTAGCTGAACTATAAATTACAAAACTATGTTGTTTTAGGTATGCTAGTACTTCACTTACCTAAATAAGCCTATCTTCTAATTTTTATTGAATTGAATTCTCTATATTTGTTCTATTTCTGTACGATCTTTAGGTGTATTAAATGTTTTTCAATGTTCACTTTTGTTGTACATATTCAGTTAGTTTCAGAACTATGGCGAGCTAGTAAAATATTTAAAATTAAAGTATAGTCGCAAGGCATAAATGATTTTAACTCATCGAAACCGAAAATCTTTTACTAATGTACTACGTGTTTGATATTTTAGATCCCAGTCAAACTAACTCGTGATTGTGATCATGAATTTGGTGATCGATCCGTACACTGTTATTCCAATAGTCTATCTAATGGCCATTTCAGAATAAGTTATATTTTGCATTTCAAATATTGACAGAGTTACCCCTTCGGTTCTAAAGTTTCAATCAATTGATATCAAATAGGTTTTACATGTTTATCTACTACTCTTTACCTCTACGATATGATGCATTCTACTTTTTCGAGAAAATGCAACTAATCGAAATTCTTCTCGAAGAGCTTTCAGTGGCAAGGAAAAACTCAATGTATCTCATATCATTCTTCCCGAGTCCATCGAGCGGAGATATCGCGTCTGGGCTAGTTTTGAATTCTCAGACATTACTCCTATCAGATATGCGTTTCAGGATTTAATCACATACTTTCTTCAATTTCGAGAACGTTTTCTCCTATCTCATGCCAGATGATAGGTAAGGTAAAAGGCGAAGCATTGACAGAATATTGAATAAAACCAATAGAGAAGCAATCGATGTGAAACAGAGGAAAATGTTTTTCAGTAGTGAACCAGTTCTGGTTCTCACAATCATGTAAACACGATTTTGTGTCCGTTTCATTCGCATTCTGACAAGCTTGCGTTGAATAATTATGTTGACATGTGTTATCATGAATATACCCATCACTGTGAATGACGTCACTTCTGTTGTTCCTTTGCCCAGGAAGAATATTTAGATAATCAAAGGAAACTACTAAGAAACAATCTTATAAAATATTCACGTACTTTAACTTAATTTGATTTTTAAAGAAAATAATAGTTTTAATTTGAATGACAAGATCGATATCCGTTAGCATAACTATTTTGGATAGTTTCGATAATCCTTTTATCATTACGTAGTGTTTCCACAAAATTCAATGTAATAGATGAAAAAGATTCCCAAAGACACGTAACTATATGAATTCTTTACTTAGGATTTTACCCATAGTAGCTTTTGATAGAAATACACTTTTCCAAGGCAAAAATTAAAGAGTGAACCTTCTTTTAAATTCATAAAAACTTTAACTGTAGATTTTCTTAAAAATATAACTGTATGCATTAATAGCTTTGCTCTCTTTTATAAAGACATTTGTCACTCTCCATCTTAAAGGAAATCAGAGTAACAATCGAGTAATGCGTTACAAAACAGCATCGTAATACAATCTATATCATAATCCACGATACATTTATCATGATCGGTTCATTGATACAAATTTTGGAATATAATTAAATTGATCTTAGGACAATACAATATCTTGCCCATGCATTACAAAGCAATAATGTGAGATTCATCTTTTATTATCTTCTACTTCCAAAGGTAATTTAGACAATGTCCCACTAAATCTTGAATATAGTAATATTTCAGTTCAAAATGTGATTTATTCATCTGATGCGCTACAAAAGAATACAATGAGAAGATTCAATTAATTAGATGTCATAGGATTATCTCGTTCTTTTTACAAAGACAGTTAACTAGCTAAATTCTCGCTATAATCAAACCAGTTGCAAACGTAATACAACAACATACCATAGGAACAATTTCTTTGTTTGTCCATCGCATATTTATTGTATAAATAAGAACAGATTCTTAGTTTACTGAATCTGCATATCAATAAGATCAACGTTTGTGACACACAATATCTAGCTAATCTATTAGAAAATAATACTGAGGTAGGATCGTGCTCAATCGATAGTTTCAGATTTGAAAGATAATTATTCCATTTTGTACAGCTAATTTTTTAAAGAAATGTAGCCAAATCTTAAGACGTAATGAGTTACTGTTGGCTGAGATATTATAATCCGATTAAAAACACTGCAAACAGACTTTTTCAATTTAGAATTTTTTTTCCAATCAATCATCTGAAAATTTTCTTTCAAAGTTTGACCCACTAAGCACCATCGTTTCCTGCGATATAGAAGATAAAATATGTTATGGAAATAGGAAATCAAAGTTCGTTCACCATGAAACTCGCAGTAGTTAAAAAGATTCATTCATTCTTATAAGTTTCAGCTTGAACGATGAAACTTTCATCCATTGGGATATCTTATTAAACAGAGCATTCTGATCATTCAGAGTAAAGAAACGAATCATTCATTGACTTTTAAGAGAAATTTTATTTTATTTTATAATCAGCTTATATAACATGCGATTGAGACTTTAATGCTGAATTTATTTGGCTATTAATGTAGTGTGAGCATGATATTCTATACATTCACATCCTAATGTCAGTGACAAATGTCCAAAGTTATTCGACTTCATATTTTAGTGACGGATTGTTCTCGATAGAAAGAAGCAGTTCTTTTGTGTCATTAGCTTGTATCATAGACATCTGATTATTCTAATCTTATTTCTTCAAAATATTCTTCTATGTTCTTTCCTGTCCCTTTGTTCAAACGTCATGCCGTTGCTGATTGAGTGGTGCAACGTTGTGAAGTGTCATGCTCTTATACAAGATTTCTAGCCGATCGAAATCAAACACTATTAGGTCAATCACTTATCTTAGAAACGATCAGAGTACTCATTTAGAGAAATCTATTTTCGAGTCTAGAAACAGGAAATAGACATAGTGATGGGAAAATCTTGCCACAAATTTTAAATACTTGCAAAAGAAGAAACTGGAATGAATGGAGCTCTATGATATATTTCTAAGAGCTTTTGTGGAACTTCAAATTGATTATTTACAAGGAAGTTTTCTACTGGAACGATTTAGCCCTGATGTTGATATCGTTAATATACTGAAACGCTCAGAGTTTCTAGTGACGCTTTGAATTTTGAAGCCATTTTAATATCTAACATCTCAAATGATCACAGCAAATGACTTATGTATTGGAATAGAAATCGTTTAGAATTCAATATGATTGTGAAAATATTTACTTTTCCTATTACTCATTATCCACGTTTGATGATTTGACCATGTCAGTTTTATTGTTCGTCTGTAAATTCATCATCACCATTGTCTAGTGTCGTGTAATTAAATAGGAATCAAATTTTTGAGGAAGATCATAATCTTGAACACTTGTTTTCGTACTTTGGCTTCCAGCATATATTTATCTACCTGTCTCATTCATGAGCGTGACACATTGAAATTTTGATAATTGATTTTAAAAAAAGTCAATGCAACAAGAAGAATCGGTTGATTTTGAATTTAGTTTTCCCGATGTAAATTCGAAAATTCTATAATTTTTCTCTAATTTTAGATTCTCGCTCTTTCTATATCATCGATATGGATAAAAGACAACTAATCGAAGTCGACGCTAATTCAAAACGTGATGTTGAAAAATACTGGATTAGTTTTTGTCTATATCCTCTCTGAACTTTATTCTTCTCGTTTAGGTAGTTAGAATTGATTAAAAAATGCTCGAAAAAACAAAAACATGTTCAATTTTTTGCCAAATTTGAAAAATTCTTTTATCTATATAGATCAACGACCAGTGAAGCACAATCAAATAGTCCAACAGTTGAATCCAATCAACGGAATACGTCAAAATCTATCCTAAATTTACTTATGACAATCCATACAAAAATAATACGTTTGTTACTTGAAAAAACATTTCTTCTGTCACGTCGTGCTTCTATTCTTCAACATACGCCGACTTTTTCTACCAATTCGTTGAAACCAATTGCATTATTAGAAGCAGTTACATGTGCAACTAGTTATCGTGACTATATATATTTCATGAATCATCAGTCAATGACTTAATTGATAATTGATTTCCACACCTTTGATTAAAGTTGGTGAACAATTAACAACAACTTCAGTAAGTCTCTATCAGTCCACATTAATCTTTCTACAAAATGATTTTCTTGCTATTTTTAGAAATAATTCCAAGACAAAATTCCTATTGAAGATGAAAGTATACCAAGAATCTGACATCTTAAAAACATTCTTATCTGAATGCTGGTTCTCATGTGTTACACTAATATATTTGATGCATGTTGAATGGTTTTGCATTTTAGAAGAATTTCATTCCTCCTGAGGGAAGACCATCGTCATTGAGTGTACAAAGAAACAAAAAACTGCTATTAGTTTGTTGAATTCGATTTCGTTCCGTTACACTCGAGTTCTTGCCAAACTTTTAACTCATGGTATCAAAGATACCTTAAGAGAAATTTACCCTAAATAATTCTGACTCTGAGCCAAATTATAAGAAAGATCAAGAAAATCCTGAAATTATTCGTGCTCATGATTCATCATCTAATAGTTGTAGTCATTTTATTGAATTTTTAATCAAGCACGCTACATCACTTTTTCAGATAGATCCAGTTATATTGTGTCTATTTCGGAGAATATTTCTTGAAAATTCAATGTATCAAAAAGCAAAAATTCTTTATATCTGTGGAAAATTCGAGTGCAGATTAGAAGTCGTACGAACATTTTAAGAATGACATTTCAGATCAAATTGTCTTCATGTGACTAATGTGGAAAAAATTGGCCGAGATCACGGACACTCGTTCCATTCTTAATAATGATTTCTGTTAAATATCTGTTTTATTGTTTTCAAATCGATGAAAATTAGAGCGAGTCATTTTATCATCGTATTAAAAGTTAGCTGAATTGAATAAAGAACACTGAAAATTTTGTATGCTTTTGTTTATTCGAAACCGCCGTGTATATAAGGAATAATAACGTCTCATGACAAATAATTTTACGTCTTTAGTCACTTTTGATTTGAGATAAATGCGAATAAAACAAACTCTAATAATCTATGAATACTTTATTCAGAAGGTTAAGTTTTAAATGATCGATTCTTTTATCAGAATGATTTCATCCCATCTCTTGGTTATGAAGAAATCTTAAACAATCGGTTCTCATTTCCTAAGTGAGAAGAAGTCGAACTGATTCGATTACAAAGAATTAAGACAAACGTACGTTGCTCTTCTTTCGAGCGTTACACTTTTGTAAGAACTGTTATTTTCACGGCTACGTATTTTTGTCAATGTATATCAATAGAAGACGATGTGACTTTATTCAAAGCTATTGTGTGTGCATAGAATACATCAACAAGAAAGACTTGAGATTTTCAATTGTCTACAAAACGTACAATTATAACTTTAACACAAAATCGATACAATATTTACTGAATTTCTCGTGTCAATTTTTGTTTGTTAATCATCAGCATTCAGCATTGCATCAAACTAATTTCAGAAACGATTGACATGTATTATCAAAAATATCATATTACTTTGTTCACTTGATAAAGAAGTTCAAGATAACCTGAATAAAGCAATAGTGGACAACTTGAAGCCAGCGAAGCATAAATTATATTGAACGATAATGTTTTATATTTTCTTATTCTCTGTCTTGCTTTAAATTACTTTCACACTGATCAAACACTACAAGGCGATACTCTATGTCAATACACATATTTAATATCCTTTTCAACAAATTTCTCTCTCATTATACAAACAATATTTAGTTCAAAACATGTTCATTGAGCTCATATTCAGATCAATAACTATCTTATGTTTCAATTGAAGCATTAAAACATATTCTTATGCCTTATATAACTCTTCTACTGCCGTTTTCTCATTTCTTTTCGGTTTAATAGTCATTGATAACAGAGAATCTCGGAATGTGAGAAAACATGACGATACTTAGTTTTACACAATATCTAAATAATAGCGATCAATCGTTCCTATGATTGATATTCAATGGGTATGTGTTCGAACAATTTGCAACGAATTGTGCAAATTAAAGTTTCAATATAAGATGTCGTGCAAAAGTAATTTGTGTTTTCAGTACTAAAATTGCTTTATAGAATGTTTTTTTTTCGATCGATACTAGAGTTTCGATGAACTTAGAACGACTTCATATCAACACGGCGTATTATTTATTCGTATTAAATTGAAATAAATGTTATTATTCATTACTGAAGAAATAACTTTCTAAATGTGCTGTAGATGAATGTCTTGAAACTTGCTTAATTACAGAGCAATATGTAAGGAATAACGTTGCAATTCCTGCTATATTATTTCTTAACAGCAGAGAAAGCTTCATGATTACGAGAAATTTCTCGATCTTTGGTTTTAACAGATAGTGTATCTTATTGTATAGATCATAACTATAATGTTAAACACTTATTGTTGTTTTGTAATGAAACAAATACTTAGAAATTTGAATTTATACTCGAAATTCAATTTAATAGCCGACTAGATTCGAAGAGGACGTATCATTATTGCAAATGTTGTCAACTTTTCCGTGCCTATTGTACGATTGGTTTTTCTCCAGCGTCTTTAGTTTTATCTCAAGAGAAGAAAATATTTCAGATCAGCGAAGAATATATGAGTTGGATACGAATCTTAAACGTAAGAAACAATTCTTCATGTTAGTTGTTGGTCTAGAATATATTCACAGATTAACTAATTATAAAAAAAAATAATCAATTCGTGATAATTATTATTGTTTGCTCTTATTTTTCAATTAGAAACCATCACACTAGAATAGAAACTCAACGTTTGACTCCACTTATCCACACTTTCATCAAATATGAAGCGAATTGATCGTTTGTCTAATCAAAAAAAAAAGTTAAGAAAAATCTTTCATATGACAATTCGTGTGAAAAACGTGTTGATTATGTTCGTTAAGAGTGATCCATTTACATTTAGAAAAACAGTAATAAATCCAGATATAAGCTTCTTCAAAATTGAAATAATATCTAAAGTCGGTTTTACTACTTGAAATTGCATATTAATTCGTTTCAGATAAATTTAACTTAGCTCAAGTGTCTCTATAAATAAAAGTAGCGTTATCTCTCTCTGAACTATTCTATTAAAAACAGGCGGGAGAGTCAATAAAATCGAAAGACTCTAGCCGACCATAAGCTGGAAGTGGGTAGGTTTCAGTAGTCTTCAGCTAGAAAATATACATTTTTGAGTAGGCTCGATTAAATGTCGAAGTTCTTTTTATTATTGTTTAGTTTTTGTTCTTCTGACGGATGATTGATTGTCATCAGATAAAATGAGCCTACATTTTCTTTACGACCCACTCATTCACAATGAAGTTTCGGTTGGACTTACGCATTTATGTTGACATCTAACTCCTTGTTCTTAATATAAAAGAGTTGAGTTAGTTTTTTGAGATTTCTGTGTAAAATTACTTTTAAATCTAACAGATATTTGAATGGCATTACTTCTGTCGTGCATAAATGCGAGCCAAACATAGTCCGATTATGTCTTTGTTTCAAAATAAAAAGAACAGAAGTCGAAGAACAGTTTCAAGAAAAAATTCATCTTCGGCTGATTTTTCTTGAAACCACCATTTCTGGAAAAACATTTTTATTTACTTTGCGTCGGAAAAAAAGAACACTTTAGATAATTATTTCACTTATTCAGGAATAAAACCTAAAATGTTTCTCATTGTATACACTCGAACGAGATGACTTCGTAAATGACCATTGGCTCATGCAAATACATTAGAATTGAAGTCAAATTAATCTTGAACAACTGAAAAAATAAAATTTTATTGAATAATACAATTATATTTGATGATAATCAATTGAAGTCGTATAAAAAAATTGGACTTCAGTTAATTTTCCTCTGTTGTACATCAAGATTGGTTTTTATCAATTAAATTAAATTTTGAATCGATTATAATAATGAGTACTTGTATGAATCAGTGAAAATTGTTATTAAAATCATAACTCAGGCTGATAGTATTTTAGTCAATTGCAGTAGGGAGCCTTGCTTTGGCTGCAATCTTTCTGCCGCCTATACTATTAAAGATATGTTTTATGACTATTTCAATATCATTAGGGGAAAAGACGAACAGACAAAATTCCTTTAAACATAATCTTTCATTTTGACAATTAGATTTCAACGTAAAAGTATCACATTCTCTGCTCATTTATTATCGAGTATTTTCAAATCATGTACAGCGTAACCTCTCTGTAGTTGGCACCTAAGGAAACTTTCAAAGTGTCCACTTTTCAGAGGTTTTCAATTTTTCCATCAGTAGTAATTACTAGAGAGATCGAAGAAAAACAAACTATCGTTCTTAATATCATGTTGCATACAAGACATTTTAAGAATATGATTCATATCATAATCTCATCACAAATAACTTTATTAATACAATCCAATGGCAATCACCTATTAAAACCTAAATATATTGAACCCCTTCGTTTTCACATAATTCTTTGAAAGTCAATTAATTAAAACAAACAATATAAAAATATTTTTTTCATAAATTATCAAAAACGAGTTAAATCTCATCAAGAGATTTTGAAAAGTCAAATATATTAATTTGTTTAGGCACTTTCGAATCAAGATGAAGATCAGGTTTTTCTTTCAACGCAAATTGATGTGATTGCAGCCATAGATTCGCCTACAGCAAAGTAATCGTACATATCTTAGAAGAAGATATTTTTTACCTCAGAGAAGACGAACCTTAAAACTGATTCATTGATGTTGAATAATTGAACACACAAGTGTATTGATCATCCAGAGTGATACTCCGAACAATGACGCCCAAAATACCTTTTGATTATTTAATCTGAATAGTTGCAAACCAAAATACTGTTACCTAAGCGTTCAACCCGGACTCCAGATTCCGTAATAATTCGCCAAAACCTGGTTGTTTCCCAGTCTCTTCCTGCAGGTTCCAGTGTATTTTCGATGGGACAGGTCACCGGAACATGGAAGCAGTATTCCGCCCGGACATTTTTCGGGATTTTTTCCGGGTAGATTCTAAACAATTTCTGTTCTTTCCGACTGGAACCGGCCAGAAATCATCCGGCAAATAAATCCGAAGAATTTCCGGCCAAAGAAGTCACATGGGATCCGATGGGCCGATTCTTAAATCGATGGGATGGGATGGGACGGATGAAGAAAATTTATCTCATGGGACAAATTTCTCGTCCCATCCCATCCCATTCGGAGCTCTGATGTGAAGTTTTATTTGGGACCATCTCTTCGGTGAACGAGAAAGCATCGCATTGAATATATGAAAATTTTGAAGAACAATTGATGAATGAAAAACTTCTGCGTCAATTTTTCAATTTTTCATATGGATAATGACGATTGTGCATGGTTTAGTGAGGTATATGAACTCAGTTTGTAA
>OENT01002466.1:3197-21971 GCA_900239685.1 Rotaria macrura
TAATAGCCCCGACGGGGCAATTCACAACAAAAGTTTTCTTAATCATGTTTAACTACTCGTTACTATTTTGATTACTATTATGCCAAAACGGAAGATATGGATGGATGAATCTTACCGATGGTAGAGTAGAAGATCCTCTTTCTATTGGTAAAAAAAAGACTAATTAACGTTTTTTCCATGTTGATCAAAAAGATTCGGAATGAAGCCGAATTTTCCCTACTATTTTAGCTAGGTGTTCATAATTAACCTATGTTGTACAGCAAGTGTGCATAATAACCCGAAACGCTACGTTCTGGTATTTTAAAAAAACTTAATGATGAAAAATAAAAAAGTTATACCACTTGAAACATCAATTTTTGAAAATGCGTTCAGAATAGCCCCAATCTACTCTACCATGTTTAAGAATATTTCGTTTTCTCGCGCTTAACTTGTTTCATTTATCTTAGAATAGATTGTCAACGACTGATCGATTCAAAGCGCCTCATTAATCAAATCATATTCAGCGGAGTTTCATCGTTACCGTTCAATGTAGAGAAAACTTGTTTCGCGAATATTTGATCATCGGATCTTTTCGCGAGTTTAGACAACATCTAACAGAGTATCTCGTCGTCGTGAATGCATTTCCTAATGATTAACACGAACAACCAAATTAATAAAGTAAAAGTTGTCACAGTTTTATCTATCAGAATATTTTATTGTTTCAGATAACTGAACTCAGTTTGAAAAGGAAACTAGTCAAGAACACGAACTGTACGGCAACTACCTCTCGTGAGAGCTAGGAAAGTGAGTCGAGCGAGGAATAATCGAGCGTCTCTTTCTCAGCGATCCACGTAGCAGATGAACGACGTATTTTATCTAATGTGCAGTAAGAAATCCTTTTGTGAAATTCATCTGTGGATGTTCTCCTTTGTCTCGACTCTTGCATTAGAAAACACATACTAATAGAATTGACTGACTTAAGTCAACGATACAAGTGGAGCGAACAACAATTCTCCAGCGTTTTTCTCCTTCGCATGAGTTCAGATTTCTTCTCATCGACCTACTCCAGATCATCGAGAAAACGATAAACCTTTAAGTAAAACAATCGTCATTTGACCCTAGGGGAAGTACTGAGTTCAGGGTACCCATGTACTGCGAAAGCCTCAGCAAGGTACCCGATACGGGTACTTCGAAAATTTTCAGTGATTATACTGATCTAGTTACTGCATTGGGTACCCACATCAGTATGTTTACTGAACAGGTACTTGTATGAGTACCTGCACCTGTAACTTTACTTTGGAAAACTCTACAGGGTACCCTTGATTTGGCGCGTTCTGTAGAGTGACTGTTCATTCACCGTTTTCTTTCGCACACACAGCTCCATATAAACAACTAGACAAAACATGAAAAACTAATATATTTTCATACTAATCTTTTCTAGATTATTTCTTGACTATTTATTATAGTCGAAAAATGCCGATCTCGATCATAAATCGAGAGAGGACAACCTTGATATGGTCTGGTGAAGATCTGATCAACTCAAGCTCGATCAGATCGAGAAATTTGACCCGCTTGAATTTTCAGAATTGAAAAAATTAAATTAAATAAAAACGAAAAAAAATTATAATTTGCTTTGACAGAAGCAAAAATGAAAAAAGTCGAAGGTTAGGTTCGATCATCAACATACTGCAGCTTTGGCAGCAGGGTACCTAAACTTACTGCGCAATAGTACCCAGCCGAGTATTTGATCAGTAACTTCAAGTACCCACTTACTAGACGCTATGCAGCAGGGTACCCACCCGAGTACCTTATAAGTACCTAAAAGTACTATAAGGTACTTAAGTACCCAAAAGTACCTGTGACATACTAGTACCAGGGTACTTTTTCAGGTACCCTTGATTCAGTACATTCATTAGGGGATTTTATCAATTTTTGATAGATAAGAATTGTGTCACTGAGAGCAAACGTTTCGAATCTGACACCCATGTGAAGAGCGACGAACTCATGGCGCCATCTGGACTTCGTCATTCGTTGTCTCCATCTCCATAGAGAATAAATATAAAATCCTTCTCTTTTTGTCTGAGATGAAGAAGACACCTTTCGAATATTTTCCTTCGAGATTTCAACTGGTCATCAGATCTTTCTCTTCGATTAAACAATGACCTCCTTTTATCAACTCCCCCCGTTGAACCATCAGATTCTCCTCCATTATGAGTTCAACTGACCGTTTCTCTCGCCTTAGTGCGTCTATCTATGAATCCATATTGGATATGATTTTGATTCTTCTACATTTATAATTGTTTCGTCAAGAGAACAAACCATTCTGATTTCAATAAAAGCCACGTCAGATACACATAAGTTTTGAATGTCAACAGATAATGTATTCTCTCATTGGAAAACACTTCTATTCAGCATGCATATAGAGGAGATATTAAGTTCGAATTCCATTAATTGAGCTGTGCAAGTCGACGGTTCAGATTTGAAAGGCTCTTTCGAATAAAACAATCGTGAATCTCTCACTTATCTGTCGATTAGAGATGCAGTTTATTGCAACGATGAATGTACGTGTTGAATATTCGATTCATCCTGATTGTGCTAAAATTCATCGGATTAGGTGGGGTTTTGTTTTATTTCTAGTTGAGCGCTCGCGACGAAAAGAGCAAAACGAAAACCTCGATGTGTTTTGTGAGGCGAAGTTTTCGAAGAAAGTTGTTTGGTTTCCATAATTCATATTCATTTTGCTGTCACTTTCCGCACAAACGACAGGCCATGAACTTCTTCGAAGAAGAATCTACTTTTGTATTTTATTTTCGGTCGCGTCATCCGTAGAAGACACTTCTGCGCGTGCTCCGTCTGTGCCTGTTAAAAAATTGAGTCAACTTATCGATAACAGTGCAAAGCAGTTGAGAAGTTCTATTATAAACTTGACATCAATGCAAATCGTAACGAATATCGAGCGAGATCACACTGAGCAGCATTATGATCACGAGAAGATTAATGAGAGCGATGTTCTCTTCTTGAATGTTTGGTCTTATTCGATGAAATTCGTTTCAATGATACATTTTGACGCAAATCAATCGAGTTTAGTTTAATCAATAAGACAAAATGATTACGGAACGAATCAGAGGCGCACACAGTTGGTTAGCATAGTCGGTTATAGACCGACACTAATGACTTCTCACGTCAGATCTAGTTCTATGAATCATTGGTTTTATTCTTCATTCTACTGAATCGGACAGTACAACAAGAATTTCGACATATTTTAGTTAGAAAATCGCAAAAGAAGCAATTAGCCGTCAAAGGTGGGCTTATGTGCCCGTGATGAAACGTGGCCGTCAATGTTGAGTTGAGTCTAGGTTAGTAAAGTGATGCTAATTAACGACACAATACTGAGAGATTGTCGTTTACTGTTTTCTACCGTATGAAAACTGTTGAGTATGACATGAAGTTATGGATTGTTGTAAACGTTCGATTGATAGAATTCGTGAACCCGTCGACGAGTTGAATAGCAGAAGAGAACAGCTGTTTTTTTACCAATTAACTTATTGAAATAAACTTCTTAATGATAAATGAATCCTAAGACAGGAAAATAAAGTGTTCTCTTCTATTGTTTTTACAATTGCTTTAATAATCTCTAAATTAGACTAATCGATGTTGGGATATATATTATCAATAGCAATAATATTCATAACATGTTTGCTGCTAACATACTTGAAAAGAAAAACAAAAACAAAACCAACTGGAGCTGTCGATGAAACGGCAACGAGCAAAGTCAAACCTAAATGGACTCCGGTTAGGTTTGACAGTCCAGTACCTGCTGCTTATCCTGATTGGTCAATTGAAAAGACTCGCCCAATCGCTTACCGTCCTTTTAAATACGGACCTGACTATTTTATAACGATGGGAATTCGGCGTTTAAATTTGAACGATTGGATCGAGTTGGACAATGAATGGATGAAATACCACAGTGAGAAACTGTCCCGTCTGTGGAAAGACGTCAATTCACATTTATGCAAAACGTCGGCTCAAGCTCATGATGCGGCACTTGAAACCATGGAACTGCTCAGTCAATATTTAGTTCATCGTTACCCGTCTCTATTCGAGTACGTCGATAACAATAAGAAGATTCGAATAAAAGCAACCGAAGAAATCTATTCGATAAATAGTGACGATCCTCTTAAATATGCATCGCTGTTAATTGAAGATGATTTAGCTATTATGATGGAAGGAGACGATGGACAATATTATCTCAAAGCTGGTTCCATTATTCTTCCGGGCTTTTGGCGACTCAGAGATAAATTCAACATGCCACTTGCCCAAATTCATACATCAGGCGATGTTCCGAAATTCGAAGAGAAGCTACAGCGTAGTATGGAAAGATACTTCGAGAAAATGACTCCAGAATATTCTGTCATTCGACACAATTATTTTATTCAAACCGACGGAGAACTAGCCTGGTCACATTCGATTGGTTCCGAGGACACGTTTGGAATCGGATGGCAAAACGCCAGACCGGACACACCTATTGAAAATATGTATTTCCGTAGTGAAAGACAAACACTGCGACGACTACCAAGAAGTGGAGGCATTCTATTTACTATTCGGACATATTTTGTTCCCATCGTGGAAATAGCCAAGGAAGCAGGAGTGCCAGGTAGATTAGCTTCAGCCATACGAAGTTGGCCCGACGATGTCGCCAGATACAAAGGATTAAAAGCTTATGAACATGTTCTTTTGAAATATCTCGATGATAAACACCAAGAACAATTGGATGGTGACCTTATTGCCCATGATGGTGCAACATCTTATCCATATTGAAACTTTACACTTTAACTTTAACTTATAATTCAAACATTGAAACCCATTCGACACACGAGAGATCGTTTTTCATTTGTTTTTTTTGTTCGTTTAAGATAACTCTAAATTCATTTTAATGAGAACCATTGACAAACCCATTTATTTATTTATTATTTGCAATCGGCTTTCGAAATATTGCATTGTTCTAAAATGAATTTTCTTTGTCAAATCAATAGATAATTCTGTGTGAACTGAGTCGAGGTGTTTTTCTTGAAGATTTCCATCGTTACGTGTCGGTGTCATTGGAATCAATCGTATAAATAAAATAACACGTGATCCTGAAAGCTAGTGGCGTAACCACGGGGGGGGGGGGCGGTTGAGGCCTCTAGAAATAGTTGTGTTTAGGGTAGTGCGCTAACGAGTACCTGGTTTGGAATGGGCGAGGATGCTCTGAACTCACCCCAACCGGTAATCGTGGTTTTGAGACAACTGAAAATTCACCTTTTCTAAATCTATTCCAATGTCGATTAAGTCTATGTGCGCATGTTGAGATATTCATTTCTAGGTCGACTAGATTCTAAGCACTGGATCGTTCTATACAGATACAGATTATCTGTTGAGTAACTTCGTTTTTATTCATCAGAGTTCTGTTGAAGAGCAATAGAGAATAAAACACATAAAATCGTGCCGAACGCATAGCCGGTGATATTACCGACAGGAATCGGTTAAGGTCAATGAAACGTGAGAATACTGGATGAGTTCGGATGTTGAGTAGTGCTCGACGTCGTGAAAGTATTTTTTACTTTGATGGGAATCGTTTCTGATCATTTATGCTCGGATTGATGACCGCTCTCCGACACGACGAAGTACTTTTTATTGAAGCAAAATCATGAGCACGTTCTTTTTTTCTTAGTTATGGTGAAGAACAGTGGATAACTGTTTACATCGGATATGATCGATTAGAAAATAAAGAAAGAAGAAACTCATGTTTTAAATAACAGTTCAATCCGATTCGATCGAATTATAAAAGGACGTGTCTGTTGTCGTTGAACTCAGTTTGACAGAAAATATTCAAATTGATCATCGATTGTGCTTTTTGTGATGTTTGTATCTTCTACCGAATACTCCGTGGGAACGATGATCACGATTGTTGGTGTAAGAAAAGCTGGCGTCAGAGTCGCACCCTAACCTGGCTTGAGTCTCTGAAGGGTTGTGTTGAGAGTGCGAAATTTAATTCTCTATCCAATGGTACCGTTTTCAACGAGGATTATTGCGAGAAAACTTTTTCTCGCGTGCCAATGTGACTGTACATGTCACTGTGAATTTCTGTGAAACTGTAGTAGACTCAGACTAGCAATGATGAATTGCAGTAGAAATCTCTTGCATTCAAATCTAACATGTCTTCGAAGCGAAACTGGCGATAATTGTACTAAGTCAACACGTTCACTCTCGCTTAAACCCACAGTGACGTCTAAAGTTACATGGGCACCCTAGTGAACACTTTCTCGTGATAGTCTTCATTGAAAATGGTTCGACTTGATAGAGAATTAAATGCCACACTCTCAACATAACCCTTTAGAGACGCAACACAAGTTTGAGAGTGAATCTGGTGCTAAATAGTCCCTCGTTTTTTTGCAGCAGTTTCTCTCATAACACAGCCTTGACATCTCGAAATAACTTATGAAACTCATTTCGAAAAGAAATTTACTTCACGTGTGCCCCATCGGCGCCTTATTAAATGGTAATCCTGTGTGATGTCTAATTTTTATTCGGATATTTGGTTTCTTTTCGATGAAAAAATGGCTGTCAACGTTTATCATTGAGGTCAAGAAGATGGAAAAGCTTTGCCGAACGCGAGTTCTAAAAGAGTGGGATGACAGAGCATCAGCTGAAGTCTCATTCTTCATCAATCCGCAGAAGAAACTCGATTCGTCGTAACTATGTCGAATTCGTCGGTGGCCATAGATGATTCACCGGAGAAGTCAGTCTTCATCAACTATTGTACTCCTTTTTCGATCTCGTCGATAGTTGTTGCCGCCGGTCACTACTGCTATGACGAACAGACGACTAACTCGTTTTCCACTCCAATATGTGCCCTCGTGGGCAATTCATTGCTTGACTTTCATCAAGTATCGCATTCGAATAATTAAGAAAAGAAAAGCAAAGAACAGGTGAGTTAGAGAGAGAGAGAATAGGATCTTGTTATTTTTGTAATCTCTAGCCGAAGTTTGAATAGAAGAGAAAGGTGAGATGATATTTTGACAAGCAGTGTCATTTGATGCAAACAATCTGAAGATTATTAATGATCTTCGAAAAAGCAAGTGTCAAATGACAGTGTTCGTGATTTATCGCTCGTGTGTGTTTTATTTTCCTTGGATTTACAAGCTACCGAGTAAATATTGAATATAATATGGAGGAACTTCAGTTTAGTTGAATTTCTCACATATAACTGGATGGGACGAATCGAAAAGGAGGCGAGTCAATGAAAAAGGCGTGACGAAGATGCTTCTGATTCCGAATAAAGTGTTTGTCTGTAGTCTGTTTTGATGCGGGGTGTCAACGAAAGACTCGAAGTGAAACCAATGAGAGGAACGTAAAGGACGGTGCCTCATTGTTCAAACCAAGTAATGAACCGAAATGGAAAGCAAAATGAGAGAGACTGCCGCGTGGTGTATTTGAATAGAATTTGTGAACATTTTTCTATTCCATTCGTGTTTTAACACCTGTTGCGCGTACTGACATTGTCGTGCACTCCATTGATCAGCACACATGATTAGAATAAGTTGTTCGGGATCGTCTTGGCACGTGTACTCTAACTGGTAACTTCGAACAATGAGCTCCAGGTTAATTAAACTTTTTTCGCCGCAACGTTCGCTAATAGGAGAAAATGAACAAGATACCGATGAAGTTGAATTCTTGTTTGACTTACGTAACTTGTTTATCAGGCGAATGCAAGAGTAAAACATTGATTTTCGTTACTCGAAATGGGCCTGTTCGTTGAAGATAAGGCAATTCATACATTGAGAAAAACGAATCATCGCGAAATGTGGATTGACCGTCGGACCGAGTGCCGTTCAAGACAAGATAAACTTCTCCGGCGACTTTTTCAGCGAACTATTCGTTGAGGTTAAAGTGAACCTGTTAAAGAAGAAGAGAAATAAATGAAGCGATTTACCGTTTTCGAAGCGAGACCCCAAAAGGCATGGTTAGCCCGCGGATTATGTTTGCAACTGTCGGGACAATTGAGATAGTCAAAGCCTTGACTAAAATTCTCCTTTTGACACCAAATCAAACGATCGAGAACTCCGGCTGCTAGCGTATCTTCTAATGTGACGTATTTTAAACCGCGATTGCTATAGGTGTGAGCTACCGAATAGGTTCCACTCCAGAACATCGCCTTTGAACATAAACCGAACATGGTTATTTTCGATTAGTTCCCTCGTATGGTAGTTATACTTGATTTATGAAATCTATTCCGGCTAGTGCATATTGAAAATAGTCTTTGAATGTATTCAAATCCATGTCACAGTAAGCTACAGAGCGAACCGCTGATTCGAACAATTGATAAAGTTTTGTACAGTTCACAGATTGACTAGAAGAAATATTGAGAACGAAAATGCTTTTAAAAGACTCCTGTTTACGTTCTGTTTGACAGGTAAAGAGGACGTGTAACGTGCTGGTGTTCATGACAACGGCCAATAATAATCTGTTTTAAACCACACGTTGTTCCTTTCGTTGGCGTGTCGTCCGATGGGCAAGCGTCGTGCCGATCGACCTCGAGCATTCCTTCTGCTTCGTTGTGTTGCTCATCGGGGTTTCTAACCGATCGGTGTGGAGTCGTCGAGTTCGCTTCATCGATTCGAATTAAATTCGAACCGTCGACATGATCTATGGGCGAGCGAACATCGTGAGTTGGCGAGCAGTTAGCTTCACGATTGAAAACCGACTCGATGACAAAGAGAACTAAAACGTTGAAACGAACAATTTTCGAATCGACGTCTTCCGTCACGATGAATACCTACTCGTCAGTAGATTGAGCTTGTTCATCTGTGAATGCTGCGATGTGATCTGTTCACTCTCAGTGGCAGTCTAAAATAGATATTTGATGGCTCATTTAACGACGTCGATCTCTTCGAAAACGAGAATGTTGAGGAATAAAAACGAAACAACTATGTATCGATGAGTTAGACAAAACCGATCGAACGAACAAGATAAATTGATTTTCGGTTCGACCAGTATTGACAGGTGTGCTGTTAAATACGAGTAGTTGTCGTTTATATTGGTTTTATTCCGATTAGCAGAATAAAGCGAACTTATCCGATCCGGAGAACAAAGTCAAGAGTGAAATTTCATCGCTTAATAAATTCGATTGTTCGATAGACGAGACGGACGCTTGCTTAGAAGGTCCTTCGAATTTCTCTGATTGTTCGCTGCTTTTCGATGAGTTGTCCTCGACCGACGGCAGCGAGAGAGACGTTTGACTTTTTATTAATTCGAACCGGATGGATAAATAAAGTGCGCGAGGAGAATCGAGAAAGCCTCGTTCAGGTACTCGAAAATCGTTTTCCCTGCTCCATTCTGAAAGGGTTCGTGAAAACAAGCCGACTGTTACCATTTCAAGAGGATTAATTTACTATTTCACCAGCTGACTCGCCGCTAACCCTTGAAGAAAGATTCGACTCAACTCGTGGACGCTGCTCAAAAGACGCGAGTTTAATCGATGGATCGAGACATAAACAAGTGTTCATAGCCAGTAGGTTTTAAAAACTATGCGAGGAAACGCAGGAGTTAAGATTGATTTCTCTAATCTCACCTTGAATAAGTGGCGACGATATTTTGATCTCAAACTTCTATGACATTTTAACGATACGAGATTATTTTTCTCGTTTTCTTTCACTGCCGTCGATGACATGTCAAATATTTATTCAAGAGATTTCACTTGAATCAAACACTCTCGATAATTGTACGCGGGCGTTTCCTTCGACTGGCGTTTGCTCGAATGCCACTCGAATCTTCAATCACATTCGGCGTTGATTACGAGAATAGTTCGAATTCGATTCGTTATTTCAAAGTCGGCGAGCATTATTTCGATGATCCATCGACGGAATCCACCTGTTGTTCCTGTTGACAATCGTCGTTTTATCGAAAAAAGTTCTTATCAAATCAACTCGCAACTAATTCTCTTACATTGACTCGAACGAGATGAAGAACTGCAAAGCCTCGCCGTCAGTTGGTCGTATTCGTCGGCGTGCCCAGTCGATTGATGAACGATTGAAATCAATCCGATGCGTCTATTTTGTTTCACGTTAACATCAACATTAACCTCTAGTGTCCCTGCCTCAGTGCGTCAGCAGAATAGAATCCCCGTTTATTAATCATATTCGATGATCGACTGGTTTTGTAATTCTCATTCATTGAGTTTTACCCGACGAGCAATCCAAGTCACACTCGCGCAACTCGAGCCACTCATCTTCAATAGAGACGAGCCAGCTCATTCGTTTTTCGTTCCGCTGACACGAGCCACGTCTTGGAACTGATTACCGCGAGCGACTCAAACCAAGCGAAGTTCAATGTCGTTCTGTACGATGTCCCGATTCGGATTTCTCAGGACTTCGTCTAGACTTCGAACGAGCCAGGTCGATAAATTGCATAGAGTTGGACAACTCGTATCGATTGAATTCCCAAAAGCAGATCGACAATGCCGAGAGATATCCTTGGCTCGTCGGCATCAGGTAAATCTAAGCATATCCCGTGTTACCTCAACACATCTTCTCCAACGCCCTAGAAAAGTCGAGATCGGTCATATTTTATGGAATAACTTTGGCAAATATATTTATTTCATTAGAAGTTCCGTCGCCACGGACAAGAATGAAGTTGTCGATGATCGTATGTCGAATCGAAGTGATGATGTTTCTTGATCTCGTTAATCACTGAAGGGGACATTACAATAAAACGCCAGAAGCGCCGATTGAAACACGGAATCATCTGTCTTTTTAACAGCGTCGACACAGTTATCGACGTGAGACAACAAGTTGAACCTGAATCTGGACATCGATAGAGACGAAAATCAGGAATTCACGATAGACTTTGTCGTATTGACTTTAACCAACGAACTTTCTTCTCAGGTCGCTGAATGTCAGTTAAGATGAGTATCGAACGCCGGGTGGAAACTGGCCGACAAGGAACAACTATGCTGTTAATTCATGGAGAAAGAACTTGGCCGAGAGTCGGCAAGGTAATTACGATGGGGAAACAAACAAGGAAGAGATTGAAACGGTGAACGTCGTTACTGAGCATCTATCGATAGACGGAGATGAATATCTTGTTGTTGAAGTTTATCGATCTCATTGGCTGAAGAGGAAACATTCTGCTAACGCTGAACGACTTGTTGACTGAGCTCGAGTTAGACGGCTCGTCCTTCGTGGCTCGAATGTTAACAAACTAGAATCGAGAAAAAGGCAAAACGAAATCAATCGAGATGAAACCTTCACTGCTCTTCGTCTTCAGTTCATAAATCGTCTCGATCGAACTGAACAGCGTGTTGACCTCGGTGTCTTCAGTCGATCGCCTTTTCTCACTGTTGAAACAGAGTAGAACTAAACTAGAAACAGAAAGCGAATATATAGTCAAAGACACAACGAGACAAATCGCTGCGATCGATGATCTGTCTCGAAGAATTCATTTGAACGAGCAAACGATAAATAAAAAACAGTAGGAAAACTGACATTTCTCGGCGTTATTTAGAAGTAAGATCGAGCAAATGTCACTTACTCTGGAAGACAACGATTTCCGAGATGAACAAATATCGCGAGGACACAATTAAAATATGATTTTGACTTTTCCGTTTATTTTCCGAATTTCAGTCTGTTCGCGTTGCATCTTACGCAGCTTGCCGAAGGAGGCAACGTCTAGTTGACAAGGATGCACGGCGTCATGCGATGCAACTAATCAACTGCGGACAGATGTTGAAATTCAGCAATTGTTCATCAATCGAGTTCATCGTTGGTCAGGCTAAGCCGTGTCACGCACGTGTGTGGGAGCAACGAGTGGATGAGACACGGACGAAGTCGATGAATTCAGTTTGGAAGTTGAAATGAGTCGACCGGTGATTGAGCGGTTTGTTCAATGTCGTTGATAATAACGGGTAAAAAAGGAAAACGACGAACTGATGAGGGCGAATAAATTAATTGTTGTTAAACCAGGGGTGAGTGAGAATGTGCTCGATGGAATGATTGGCGAAGGAGGCATGGAAAGGTTGAGCGAATATGAGGGTTTGAAAAAGATAACTCTGATGAAAACACGACGGGCAATTGAAGAAGACCTTGCGAAGGGACTCGTGCAGGTTTAGCGAGTGAAGTACGTTGAATTGGTCGGGCTGCTGAATGAACTTCATGATCGAGAAATCGATAAAGCGAATCGGATGCTGATCGTCACTATTCATAATGAATATGTTTCTGGAATTGAGATCGAGATGAATGATTCTCATGTTCCTCAATTTGATTATTGCGAGCAGTATCGAGTGAATCAGATATTTCGCGACTCCGATTGTCAGCGAATTCGGATAGAGCTCGAGATAGTTGTTCAACGAAATGGCATTCTCCAGTTTCTTGAACAGGATGAAAAACGTGAGTTCGTCGTCGTCTTGCTCAGCCGATTGAAAGAAGGAAAAGTAGGAGTAGTTCGGATGGGCGATTGCCGACGTCGGCATCAGGCTCGGGCAGAAGAAGGCTTTGAAACCGACATAGACTTCAGCTGGAGTCCAGTTCTCGTCGATGATTCGATTTTTCTCGTGTCGAAAAACGAGATACTGGTTTTTGTCGGGATTGACATTCGAATAGCAGCCGTCTTGAAATAAAACATCGACATCGCTTGCATGAACGTAATTCCAGTGACTCTTGAATGAACTGTACTTAACAATAACTTCGATCTGACTCGTCGCATTTAACTGCATAGCTCCATTGTACGTTGAACTCATGGAACCAGCGTCCTTGCCGACTAGTTTGTTCCTTAATCTTATTGGAATCGAATGTTCCGCTGCATACCTCTCGATCTTAGTTCCGATCGGGTCCAAGCAATCGGTTTCGTCATTCGCGTAGAGAAAACAATCGACGCACACGCTCTGCTTTATTATGATTAAAATTAATGACAACTTATCTATCGAAGCAAAAAACATTTATCGATTAAACAACCGCTTTTTTATTTCAATTATTTCGAAGATATTTTCTAACTTCGTTTCTCCTCTTCCTTAATCGTTAATTCTCACAATTCGACTTGACAGCATAAATCGAAGAGAACTGTTTTTCACTCGTGTCAGTGCATGAAAGACGAATAGTACGTTGCTGCCCCACCTAGAGTCTAAGATTTTTGAAAATATCTCCGCTGTTTTATATTTCATTGAGAATTTTCGGGTTCGTTCTTGAGCTTTTCTTCGAATAAAACTATGCTCGACAATTCTTTTGGGAAACATCTCGACCCCGTTGACCCTGAGACCGTTGGCTCATGATTGAACACATTTATTGTTGGCGATCGGAAATATTTATTTTCTGTGTTGATTAACTTCTAACAGATTCACGTTGACGAATACGAACAGACAACGAGAAGAGACGAACGCGACCTTAGGAGAAATAGATCACGGTGACAGCACGTGAAATAGAATCTGCTATTTGCACAGTTGTATTCCAGTATTCATTTCATGCGTAAACATAGCTAACTTTGATTTATCTCACTGGACAGATCCATACGGCGAAGACACAAATGAAGAACGGTCTCGTCCCGATAATCAATATTCAATTGAATGATTTCCTTTGAGATTGAAGCGAGAACGTCGAGCAATAGTTCGGGGAGTCGACTAGTGAAGAACGACCCGACTCAAGTCGGTCCGAGGGCAGGCTCACGTTTTAGTTTAAAAAGGTCTCGGCTTCTAGTTTTTCACAACATAAACTTCTGCCCTCTATCTCTCGCAACGTTATGCCATGACAGGATTGACGAAAACCTTTCACCAGTGGAGTAGCAGATTGATTTTCGATTTCATCGACAGAAAATCTTCTATTAGATTTCGTCAGTTCGAAAACTGGGTTTATCGGTATTAAATAGTAAAAGGGTCATGCGAACTTTTCAGTATCACACTGAGTAAGTTTGCCGACTGCTCTGCCCTATCAGCATAGAACGTTTCTCTCAACGGATCACTCTACCTGGATCTGATTTAAAAGGATAAAGAGGATGGACGTATTTATTTTTTAAACATTTGATGCATAAGATCAGTAGGGGCAGATGAGCAAGTTTTACCAGGCGAAGACGAGACTGATAGGAATATAAGAGTTTCACATAAGTCGATGTTTATTTAAATGTTCTTCAAAACATCGGGCGTCTGTTTTCGCCTAAGGGCCGTCATGATAGAGATTGTGCTCCGTCTTTGATAGGATTTGGTAACCTTCTGTTTGATTATTGTTTCAATATTTGCCGACTACTTAGTGACATTCAACATTTGAGATCAGAACCAGTTAGAATTATCTCATCGGAGCAATTTTCTATGCCGAGAAGGCGTCACATTTGAAAACTTCTCATATTCGTCTTGCTATTTAATACTGAAAAAGCCGATTCTCGACTCGCTTTAATTTGCTCTAAAGTTTGTTGTTGATGTCATTGAAAATGGCAGGGCTACGCCCGTGAAAAACATCGTCAACAATCGTGCAGATGATTGTGATGCTTATTTTTCTTGGCATTATAGACTGCCATAAACGTTGCATTCCTTCATTCGCTATCCGTTAAAGTAGTGATGGATTCGATGAAAACAAACAAATCGAACTTCTCGTGTCTGATCGGGATCGGGCTCGAACTCGAAAGGTTGAACTTTCGCACAACTCAATCGGGGAGTTTTCAGTTCGTTCTCAGCATTATTTATTGCAACGATGGTTTTTCGAGTTCGACGAATAGTTTTCACTCGATTGTTAGTTACAAATAAAAAACAACTATTTCAATGGGCAACAAGTTAAATAAGTGAACGAAGAAAAAGTTATGCTAACGCCAATCATGTTCTTCATAAAATAATTGTTGCTGTCGATCATTGCGATTAAAGTTTAACGTTGTTATATCGATTGGCTATTGATTCAGTAATTCATTTGTTAGACTTCGACTAAAATCAATCTTTGTTCTTTTAGTAGAATATTCATCCAGTGAAAACGGTCGACGAGTAGTTAATAGTGCGACTTGACTCGAGGTTATTGAAATCACACACAGATTGAAATCAAGAACGATTGGCCGACTTCGCCACATCTATCGAATCTATTCAATTATTTCGATTGATGCCATTGATTTTCCCATAAAACTGAACTCGTTCAGATAAGCGGCTCAGAAACAGAAATGGAAACTTTCAGTGAAACTTGATTCCCTTCAGATCAGCCGGCTGACCCGAGGCAAATGAATTCATGGCCAATAAGCTTTCGTCAGGACCAAAACGGGCACGAATAATCAGATTGCAAATTTTCAAAAGCAAATATGTTCACTTGCTATGCCAGCACAAGTGCTCTTTATGATGAACTGTGGTTTTATTTCGAAAATAAAATTATCGCCACTTGAGTTAAGCGGACAAGGCGGAAAAGCGGATTCCGTTTATCTGGGATACGGTAACAATCCAGAGGATACAGTGGAGATCCACCCGATCCATACAATACGCACGATACATTGCAGATACCGAGGATACGAGTTTTTTCTATCGAAAAATTCAAAATGTATAGGGTCGTTCTAGTACGAGCACGATGCGTCGATGCTGGTGAAAAATTTCTTCGCTTTTAAAGACTTTTGAATGTCTTTCTATCATTTATTTCTGCTAAGAGCATTTTTTTATCCAGTGAAATGGATTTAATGTAAGAGAAATGACAATTCCATGCGTAAACTGCCAGCTAAATCTACATGCTTCACGTTCATTCGATCTGAGCAAAATATTTGGCCGAGCCAATGTGCCGAGCAGCTGTCCCTAATTCGATCACCTATTTCAGCTGATTTTCGAAAAAGATTCATCTGTTTTCTCAGCAACGTCCGTTTGAGCTGCTTTTTTCTTTCCGGGATAGAGTCGTCGATGCTCGACATTTCTTTTCTTCAAAATCAATTCGTCTTCTATGAGTAATCGCGATGACACAATTGGCAAGTTACTTTGCTAATGTGATGAGTCCAGCTATATTTTCGTCCCAATTCGATCAATACATGGGATTCGGATAGAACGCTCAGAATAAAAACGTTGTTTCATCAGAAAAAGTATTCCTTTCTATAAAACAAAGTGCACCGTTCGATTCCTCGTTCAATAATCTATCTTTTGATATATTTTTATTCGCATTACTCTTTATCTTCTACTTTTTCTTTGCACTACTTTTCTGACCAAATCAGGGCACTCGGCCTAACTCGATCACTGCACCCATTTCTTTGCCCGAATTTGATCACCACACACAAAACTACATGGAATTACAATCGATTTTAGAAACGATCATGCTCGCGCTACCCCAACTACAATATTTCGACTTGATTTTCGAACAAAATATTGAGTCCTGACCATCAATTATCCATAGATACAAGGATGAGTCTTTTCGATTATATTGAGTGTGCTTTTGTTTTGAGATGAGAAATCACTTTTTTAACAATTCGCACTGTTCGATTTTCATCAAGATTCGAAAGCACAAATGATGGAAATCATGAAGAGACACGTATGTAGATTATTTTCGACTCGATAACATATAATACAAGCTTGAACGCTAGCTCAGTTGTCGATAAAATAGATAAAAATATACAAAGTGAAATCAAAATTGTTCATCTAAAATGTCAGTATCGAATGTTTTTTGAGTAACTTAAATCAAATTCAGAGGTGTCGAAGAGCAACAGCAATGTGAAGATCATTGGGAACATTAGTTTGTTTTTCTATTCACAGAATGATCTAGTCGGACACTGACAGGGAAACGAAACATGAGTGGTTGGATCACTAGCCAATGATAATTAAGTAAGGTATCGTTCAAATCTAACATTATTAATTTTACACGCAGAGAATGGAACGGCTACTTGTCATTTGCGAACAAGAATAAACTTGAATTTAAAATTAAATGAGAATATTTTAAATTTTCTACGTGTCGTCAAGAGAAACAGCTATCAAGTCTATGTACAGGATTAAATTATTGAATTTTTTACTCGAGAAAACCTGACGATCGGCGTGACTCTAAACAATGAGACTTTTAAAAATATTTTAGTGAAATGAATAATCGTTTCGAGATAAGTTCGTGCAATTTATAGAGGACGTAAGTTTTTAGAATATGACAATCTATTAATTGAATAACCACTGCAACTTGTAGAGGACGCAAGCTTTTGGATTCGGGAAAATTTAGATTGCACAGAGCTACTGCAATTGTTAAAGGACGCGAGTTACTTTTATTTGAAAGAAACTTCAAATTAAAAAGATTACTATAGTTCGTAGCAGACATCGACAGTTTCTAACTGAGCAAAACTTTCATTAGATAGAGATGGGTTTTATTCACAGGCATATTCAAGAAAATCATGACGCTTATATCAATAAGTTGACGCACAAAACTATTAAACTACAATAAGTAATGAACTAATAGTATTCATCCTATGGCAAGTTACTTTTTCAACGGAAAATTATATAGTAATAGTAAAATATCAATTAAAAAGGAGTGAGATTAAATTCATGAATAAAATAATACTGAGAATAGTTGAGCAAGGATCGACGAAAAACAACGAAATCATTTAATAAAATTAGAGAAGAAGTGTATAAAATAGAAAAATAATCGGTTGCCATATCTGAAGTGACAATGATGTCTACCGAACTCTCAAAGTTACATTTAATTAAGATAAAACATAACGAAAAACTAGATCTAGCGAACTCTACAAATTTCAGTTCACTTCCAAGACATCATGAGTTATCCTATTTGGCGAACTCTGTGGATCGAAGTTCATTCAAAAGTAAAATTAAACAATTAAGTTTTTGAATTTCACCAAACAAAGTTTCAAATTCGTGAGAGCTACTTTAAAGAAATTCACTTAAAAGCTATTGAAGTTCTTAAAGTCAGTTAAATTTAAAACACGAAAATTCAACGTTTCATTCTTTTCAGGAAAATTTAATTTGAGGAAACTCATTCGAATTAAAACTACAATTTTACGTTCGCAAATGAGAAGACACGGCACGGGCAACAGTCCAGACGAAAACAGCATATTTTTTATTTTCGTAGTTTTCTAGATTAACCGTAACTTGAAAAACTTTATCGATGATACCAAAGAATAGAAGGCACTAAAGATTCCCTAGGAGTAAAAGAACAACTCAGGGAACTTCACCACTTAGATATGAAATTTTGAATGCTGAAAAAAACATCGAAAATAAACTTCTGCAACGAAAGCAGCTTCACAAAGTCTAAAAGTGACTGTGGCAATTTTGATTTCTTCTTGAGTTCATAAAGAGTCTCAAGAATTCGTTAGACGTAGGAAATATATTAGAAAACTCCATGGTAGCCTGGGGAAATTCTCAAAATTCTATCGAAAGCACTAAAATTGTGGTTCGTGGAAAACACTTCCATGAAACTTAGCAACAGATGCGAAAATATTTTATAGGGCACTTCTGTACAGAGAATACAAAGTGATTGTTACGAGTACAAAAACACTTGAATTAAGCCAGAATCCATGGCAAAGTTCATTGATACAAAAAGCACAAAATTTAGGGCTTTTTCAATAGAGTCACTTCATAATTGCTTCAATTGTTCCGTTACATGAGTGAAACACGCCTAGTAATCTATTCAAGTGGGAAGAAGATAGGCATAAAGATGATTCTGCAATACTTGAACGGCCGTTAACCTAGAGTCCACGAAATATTCTCGTTCAAAAACTTCGCCTGAAACTAATAATACCGACTTTCACTAACTTTTGCAAACGTTAACATAACTACTATTTCACTCTTTCTCATCTCAAAACAAAAGCACACTCAATATAATCGAAAAGACTCATCCTTGTATC
>OENT01002467.1:0-21965 GCA_900239685.1 Rotaria macrura
GCTATCTGTTTGTACTTTTTGTTTTGTTTAATCATTGTTATCTTTTAAACAGCGCAAAACGGGAAAATGTCATAAAACGGTTAAAGAAGCTTCGAACCGAACCGAACCGAACCGAACCGATTTAATTTTCAAAAATTATTAACCGCACCGAAATCGGTTCGGTTAGAAGTCGACTTTAGTCGCATCTCTGTTAGCTAGTTATGCCTTCTTTTGACCGATTTAGCGGCTTTGATATAATGTGAAATATGTACCTATGTGAGAATAAATTATGAACATTATGAACATTCTGTACACAGTTCTGTCATGAGCTTACTGTTTAATTGTCGTACGTTTTTTCATTATGACGCTAAAAATAGTCTCTCACGAGTAAAACTACTGATTATTAAGTTTCATTGGTGTGCTGGAAAAATGTCGAAAGGAAAAATGTCAAAAACAGAAAAAGCGAAGAAAAAACATCGAAAGGAAAAATGTCGAAAGGAAAAATATCGAAAGGAAAAATGTCGAAAGGAAAAATGCCGAAAGGAAAAATGTCGAAACGTACATATTAAAGTGGAAAAATATCGAAAGTGAAAAATAAAAAAATAATCATGTCTCTAGTATACGGCGATTCTAGTCACATTTAGTTAATTGTTTTTCCTTATGATTTTACTAGTGTAGAAGTTTAGCCAGTATTGATAAGGATGACTAACTATTGATAAAAGTAAAATAAAAGAGTTGAACAAAGAATTATTATATAGCTAAACTTGTACTGTCATGACTGAAGCTTTCATAATTTTAACTGGTGAAATTCAAGCAAAATCTGCAGCTATTTCATTTACAAATTCAAATAAAGGAAAACCTCTACTAGTTTCCGATGAATATACTTTTAAATAGAATAAAGCAACAAAAACTACTAAGTATTGGATATGCACTATTAATGGTTGTGCAGCTAAAGTGCATACTGATTCAACTAATCTATTCATAAAAACTGTTGGCAATCATAGTCATCTTCCAGAAAAAGAAAAACTTGAGGTTCGTGCATTTCGTGAAATAATAACATTTTTTATTTTTTTTAATATTTTTCTGTGTTAACATTTCAACTTAATTTCATGCAATAAAACATGCACTATTATTTACAACTCTCCAAAATATGAATTGACAATGTTTCATGTCAATATTATTTTTTCGACATTTTTCCCTTCGATATTTTTTTCTTTCGACATTTTTCCTTTCGACATTTTTCCTTTCGGCATTTTTCCTTTCGACATTATGACGGCCAGCCGTTTCATTCGAGCGTCTATCCATCGAAACAACTCTACTAATAATTTGTTTCATGCATCACATTCCTACTTCAAGTTCGAAACAAACGATAATAATAAATAAAACTTAGTAGGCATAACTCTACACCTTTCATGGATTGTATCTGTGTATAAACTCATATCGAACCTTAGAAGTCCATTTTCTGATACCTCTTAGAGCGATCACGATAGTCTTTTTCAAAAGACGACCCGTTAGGTGCGTTTTCATAATGAATGGTCAAAGACAACAAGTAACACCATGATTGTGTAGAAGAGAACCTCGTTGGTGCTTATACAAAAGAACTATTACTAAGACTATCCAGAATGCGAACTACATACGGGGTATTCAGAGATTATTACAGAGATGTGATCGTATATTCTCAAAGGAAAACTAGATGAATATTCAGTGATCTTGTTCCATTTTGTAGTTGGAAATAGTTGAGAGTTTCTAGGACAATTCATCATACGAAAGTCGTACTCATATCGAGTGAAAAAATATCAAATTATGCGAGATTTGCGTAGATTATAATCGGATTTTTCTGCATCAAAATCCAAATTGTAATTGATTGAAATGGTCAAAACCAACAATAATTTGATTTTTAATCAAACAATAATCTTAAAACTCGAGTAAAATTTTGATTAAAATCGCATGATCTGGATTGAATATGATTTAAATCAAAATTTTACCCGATGTTTAAGATCATTGTTTGATTAAAAATGAAATAATCGTAGGTCTTGACGATTTCAATCGATTAAAATTTGGATTTTGATGCAGAAAAATCTGATTTTAATCCTCTCAAATCTCCCATAATTTGATATTTTTTCACTATGGGTAGGTCCTATTTTCATGATCAAGATTAAATTTAATGTTTCTTCTAAAGTTTAAAGCACTCTAAATCCGAAAGTATAGAATAGACTGAATCAATGGGAATCGGAAAGAACTTCGACCTGTTTTTTTCAGATAATTCATCCATGTCATACTTTGCTAAAGCATAAGCAAAAGAGTAATTCAATTATAAGCGGAAAACATCGACCATCATTATTTGAGAGATTCTACTCTTAGACAGCTCGCTGAACGCAAAAGCCTTCCTTAAACATCTCATAACATTGAAAAACCAGCGGATAAAAAAAATCAATTTTTCTATTTCATAAAATTTTCAACCAGGTGTTAGTCGATCCTCCATTAAGATAGTAGTTCATAATCAAATGATCATAGAAAATTTAGCAGTTCTATTTTAAACTCAAATGATCCTCTACGTTGGTTTCCAAATTCAAGTGCCACTATTGATGCATGAAAGATGATAAACAATTTTGCTTGAAGAAACTCAAAATGCATTCTACTACTAAAATAGTGTCACAATATTTCAAAACAGATACGGAGGGGAAATCGAGACGTTCTGGCACCATATTTGAACATTGCTCTGTAAAATTATGTGTAATGCCCATCGCAAATTAGGGGTACAAAAGACCGAGAGCTTTGGGGTTTCGTACAAAAATAGTGGAGATTAATCTCCACTGGGATCTGAGTTTCAGTTTTGGTTCGATCTTCAATTTCCCAAACACGATGGCACTTTTTATGATAAAGTCTCAGAGGCATGAAAAGAATCTCAAGTATTATAAATTGAAATGAAATAGCTTGGGATTCGGGTGGGATTTAAATTAGGTCTCAAAGCAGCACGACCACTAAACCGGATTCATGTTAAATTGGAAATAAATTCGAAGTTCAAATCCAAAATCTAAACTAAGCCAAGCCATAGCAACAATCCTGATACCCGAATATAAGCGAAATGCTTATCTAGAACCAACCTAGGTCTGAACCATTTCGAAATCTGAAAGGCTTGTTGGCAAATGCCAATTCTATTCAAGATTTTTTACACTCCTCTTCCTAATTATGCGCATGTATTTCTATTCAATTAATTTAAAACATCTTTTCTCAGCATCATTTTGCGAGTTGTGCTTCATGGACAATAGAAAGGGTCGAGTTAATTTAATAAGGATTATACGTAAGTGTAGGTGTTTTTCAACTTGTGAGTGTGACCAATTGAGAGTAAACTTAAATTTCAACTCTTACAACAAAAAACTATAGCTTTGAAATAACACTGAAAGCCATAGAACCTTAATCTGGCAATAAGTACAGAACATCATAAGCATGGATATCTTTGCATTGCAGCTGAATAATCTACATTAAAAAGGGAACGAAAGTTTTGAATCACTGCAGATAACTGAAAGAACCATACGTCCTATGATCCAAAAGAATTGATGACTGGTACTTTTTATCGTTCATTTCAAATGAATTTTGAAATTATACAATCGTACCAGTTTCAAATCCTATCAAGTGCCCTTTTCTGAATCTGTTTCATGAATCAGTAATAATATGATGCGATACGAAAGCAGACATTTGCTTCTATGTTTTCTCAATCTCCAATAGTTACAAGAATCTCGCGAGCGACTTTACCATGGATCACCTGAAAAACAAGGTCATGTATGCATTCAAGGATAAGAATTCTCTTGCATGCTATGTGAGCATAGAAAATGAATGTTTGATATGATCGGCATCAGATATATGAATCGTGACACTCACACACCTGATTCAGAAAAGTCCAACAGTCTGTCTGATATCATCAGAAAGATCTGTACTTGAGTCGTCATCAATACGCAAGACTGATTTTGGGGTTATACTCCATAATTACGTGGTGATTTATTATATTTTTGAGTATAAAAATCATGCACCGATAAAAGATAAAGCTATATTCATATATAAGCTTTAAACTATGGTTAAGGTTTTTGATTTGAGTTTATTGAAATTGATCTGTATGATCATCTGCTCCATGCAATTGGCAGTATTTCTAACTGAGATAAACATGCAAGTTGATTGTAATTTACGTATGGTCGTACCTCTCTCTTACAGATTGAGAACGGTGCTAGAGTTTTCAATTATCATCACTGACTTCTATTGTTCTTCATGAAATAGTTTATAATTGTTTAGCTACAACGACAACAACCACATCGACAACGTCGACAACGTCAACAACAAGTTCATCGACTACCAGCACAACGTCGACGAGTAAGAAAAACAGGAAAATATTTTTTTCAATGTTGCATACTGTGACAAACAATAATTTTTAGCTTCAACGACTTCGGAAACTACTACAAGTACTACAAGCACTAGCACTACAGAAAGTAGGTTTTTTTCTCAGAAGTGATCGCATGAAAACATTTTATTCCATAGCTACAACGAGCTCCGAAACTACTTCGACAACATGTAAGATATAATTTCATGAGCTCCATTATTTACAAAACTATGTTGAATGTTTAGCTTCAACGACTTCGGAAACTACTACAAGTACTACAAGCACCACCACCACAGAAAGTAGGTTTTTTTCTCAGAAGAGATCGCATGAAAACATTTTATTCCATAGCTACAACGAGCTCCGAAACGACTTCGACAACATGTAAGATATAATTTCATGACTTCCATTATTTACAAAACTATGTTGAATACTTAGCTTCTACATCATCCACAAGTACTAGTAGCACTTCGAGTACTACTTCAACAACAAGTAAGCTGTTTAAGTAACAAATCATGCGATGACAGTCTTTCTCGAATAGGTACAACCACTTCTGAAACAACATCAACAACATGTGAGATAAAATTTCGTGAGATCTAGTACTTAGAAGATTCTATTGAAATTTTAGCGTCTACATCATCAGCCAGTACTACAAGTACTACAAGTACTACAAGCACTACAAGTACAACAAGCACGACGAGCACATCATCCACCACGAGTAAAGGATCATCTTGTAGATTATACTCACGACACGAAACATTTTTATTAAAAGGTGTGACGTCCACCACAAGTTCAACTTCTACTAGTGCCACAACCACATCAACATCAAGCTCAACAACGAAAACTACTACTACAAGTATGATCACTACGTTTCAATTAGGGCTTTAAGTTAGCGTTAACGGTCCATTGCGTTACTATGCATAATGCTGGCGTAAATTATGCTGGCAGCAACCAAGTAACTCCTGACTTTATTAAGTGATAGATTAACAATATTCGATCAGAGGAAGGAATAGTTTCACCATTTTAAGAAGTCACCTCGAAAAGCGAAACTGGTAGCTTCTCTCGTTACCAATCACCTGATTAAGTAATCGTAACTTCTGTCCTGTAGTTTTAAGTCATCTACTAAAACTATTCGAAGGAAGATTCTGTTTGAATGATAAGTTCTTTTATTTTGGGATAAATCTAGTTTTCCCTCATGAAATTTACAACTAGATAGTCTTTGATTCTACCTTTCTCTGTGCATTTTTTATATTTGACAACATCATCTCTCATGTCTTTCTGGACGGTTTTTCTATTGAGAATTTTTGTGACTTCTGCTGATATCCATATAGAAGTCCAAGCAGTTTGCCTGCATTTGAATTAGTTTTGATGATAACAACGGAGAAATCTGTAGTTGTCGTCGGTCAAAAGAGAAGATCAAACTATATCGAAAACAAAATAACATGCATGATTTTGACTGCAAAAGTTTTCTACCAGCATGCATCAAGTTGATGAAACACGAGGAATCACTTTATGCACGGTATTAGTGTATTTACCATCAAATTGTGCTGTAGAATTCTTAAGAAAAAGAAAATAAATCTTTTGCGTTTGATATTATACGGGTCAGGCATTTATGATTTAGGAATATTTTACTAAGCTATATCGATACCTTTGAAATACTGATAACGATTTTGATTATTTTCAAAACGCTTCGTTTTCTAAACCATTTTAGAAGCATTGACTTGTTGAATATGTCTGAGAAAAATCCAAAGTCGATCTTTTCACAAAAATCTAGTATAAATGATTCGAAGCATTTAAGTTTTCGCTTTTATATGACCTTAGCTTCAGATTTCTATTTTGGTGCAATCATAGAAGAAGCAAGAAGTGATTATCTCTGTTTCCCATTTGATATAGTTGAGTTCGTTTTATATCTCCCAAATGACCTATGATCCATTTTTGCGGAATAGTTTTAGGAACATGAAACACAAGGTAGAATTCGGTACTGCGTAGTTCGTTGGGGTTCTCTAATTTGACTATTTTTGTTGAGATGCTATGCTTTGGCTCTCAATTACAGAGGAGTGTTGAAAGGGAAGAGATATTTTATTGAAATCGACATAAAGTGGCCGCATGAGATCATCGCTCCAATAAATCTTATTTTGAAACTCACTAGAAAGCACTTAAATTTAGGCTTTACTGTTTTATCCGTGCCGAATGGATGTTGTGGTCACTTACAATATAATAATCCATTCTATCCTTTGTAAATAGATTCAAAATATGTTCAGTTTTCGTCAAAATATAGCCGTATGTTTATTTGAAGATAAAACATGACGGAAAATATATAGGATCGCACGCAGAAGCTCGACCATAAAATAAAGATCATTGAGAACAATCGCATGTGTCTGCTGTTGAAGAAATATGTGTTTCACTAAAGTTCACGAACTAGTGAACAACTGCTGTCGTAACTTTGACAACCTTTCTCTTACTGGTTATTCTTGAGACTCTTGCATAGAATCAATAGTTATTTGTTTTTTCTTTATTTAAGAGTTCGCGAATATATATCTTTCAAATAATATTTGTGATCTTTTGTTCACAGAAATATCAGACCTACTGCTATCAATAACTATATATCGTATGTTAGTGTCGGGTGAGATGAGCTCGAGACCACGATACCATGTATCTGTAGGTGCTTCAAATCAAACACAGACCTCTACTAAAGAATGCAGTGATGTTAAAATTTGGTCGTTAGAGTAACTAGAGGTCTCAAATCGATATCAACAAATAAGTTTTTTTCATACTGATCACAGTGCAACTGCACTCTAAAAAAATAAGTACTTTCCTGAACCCCTAAAAAGGTTCGGTAGATTTGCAATAGCATCCAAATGATCCGAAATGCTTAAAAAACGATTGTGCAGTTCTACGAACCTTCAAAGGTAGTTCCCGTGTGTCCACGGGCCGAACCCTCCTCCACAAAACCTTTTTTAAAGTTTCGTAAAGCAAAAAAACGTTTCGAAAGAAAATGCGAGACCTTTAGAGTTTCGTAGAAAAAAAACTGCGAAACCACTGAGGGTCAAGAAGAAACTCCAAATGTTTCGCATTTTCTTTCGCAACGTTTTTTTGCTTTACGAAACTTTAAAAAAGGTTTTGTAGAAGAGGGTTCGGCCCGTGGACACACGGGAACAACCTTTGAAGGTTCGTAGAACTGAACAATCGTTTTTTAAGCATTTCGGGTCATTTGGATGCTATTGTAAATCTACCGAACCTTTTTAGGGGGTTCAGGAAAGTACTTATTTTTTTAGAGTGTATGTGCTCTTTGCTATTGTACTCGCTACTTTAGCCTCTCTCATATAGTCTTAAGAATCTTTCATTCTTTTTTATTCGAGAAAAGAATGATAATATAGGGAACAATTGAGGGTCTATAGGATGATAGGTTTGACAGCTTCATGTACATGACGGATGTCTTAAGAGTTATGAAAGAGGAGTAAAATTAGACTTGTAACGACAAAGATTGCTCCAAAAGTAAAATAGAATGCATCTCACTTATGTGTCATTAGTTTTTGTGTCATGATTAGGATACGTTGCGTTCTGTCTGCTGACTAGTCATTCGCCGATTTGTTATGCATACACATCTGTATATAAATAAACAACATGATTGCATATGAAAAACATACATTTTCAAAATCATTATTTTTTCAAAACTATTTCTCGATTATTGATTATTCGAGAACGTTCCTGGTTTTATCAATCATCGAGAGACAACTAACCAACAGTGATCCGATTGAGATTGCCCCATCTCAAAGCTAGTCAGATTCCAAACTCTGAAGTGCTTGAGTTATTCAGAATAGAAAGGATTAAATGATTGAAAAGGTGTCATAAAAGGATTTTAAAGAGAAGAAAATGAAAATTACGCCATCATGTCGTAGATGTGAATCACGCTTTCAGAATGTATCGCGATCTTGCTAGAAAAAATGTGTAACAATGAGTACTTCGTGTCGTATTCTAATACTTTGCAAGCCATGACATGTTTTATCTTAGTGTGCTGAAATTCATGTTCGAAAAGCGAAATACTCTTGGAACCGAAGTTAAATCAAAAGAAGAATCGAATTGGAAAACAAGACTTTTAGATTGGAATCAAATAATGACTGAAAGCATTTTTAGCCATGCACAGCTCAGGAGGTCTCTGTATCATCTGCTTATTGTTTGTTCACACGTAAGATAGCAGAATTGTCAGACACACAAAAAATCACATCCTCTCCGGGCTTCAAAAATCAATCATTAAAGTGATTTTTTGAAAATCGATGCTGTACCCCAGTTTCCTAAGACTGCATTGAACAGATATTGAAAAGCAATTTAAAGAATGATCGCGATATTCATCGACTGATCACAGATCTTTAATTGCTTAGGTTTGATACTTCATAGCAATACTACCAATAGATGACAAAGTTGAATAAATCAATATAAAATAAAACAGATTGAAATCCAAAAGTACAATCATGGAATCTTACTTGAGATGCCCAATAAGAGTTACAAGTAAATAAATATTGGAGTACTCGAATATGAAATCCTTCTATTTTTCTGCTGATCATGATCCATAATCACGTGACTGATGTAAAACTTTTCGCAATATTCTCGAATGAGTATTACAGGCTGCTTTTCCAAAAATGATAGAGTAAATAATGAACCTATTTGGGAGTGCTGCATCCAGAAACGAAGTGCCTTGTTAAAATATTAAACAATTGTTCTCAAATACTGATACTTTTATTAATTATTACTACGTATCCTTCTGTACTTTTCTATCAGTACTTCTATCGGTGTACTACCTTTTGTGTTCAAGTACTCAACAGTTGCGACTAATTTTATCTAAATTGACTACTTGCATTTCCCTTCACTTAAAATTAAAAAAATGACTTCTCAGATTCTACACTTCTTTTCTCTTTCTAATACGACTTGGTGACTCATTTTTTTGTAGATCTTTTGTGTTAGAAAATCTTAATACCATCTTTCTCAAATTTTCTCGTCATAAATAAAGCAAAAGTTGTTTACTTCCCGTTAGGATATCTATGAAAGTTGACATTATGCTGAAGTTACTACTCATATATAGCAAATGTCTCTTGTATTCTAGTACAATAATTTCAATACTTGCTCCCATTTCTTGAGGTAACCAGAAAATCCTAGTGAAACATTTTGGAGACTAGTTTTCTCTCATCCCAGAAGAATCAATCTATTAATCGGATCCCATTGAAATCCGCTCTGATTGTCTGCAAATTACCGTGAAACTGATGAATTCCTGTCTTAAAATGGGAGATGACGGGATATTCAGATTCTTCTGTCGGACTTTGCTGGAACCTAACTAATGACTCTGACTGATCTCTAATGTCGTCGTCCAGTGTTTATTAGTACTCGACTTATTATACAGTATTCAGCAGTCGGATCTTATATTGATTCCGTCTTCTGAATACTGATCAGATTTCGTTAGCTGATCGAATCTGTTATGGGATTCATTTGTTGGGTAGTTATTGTAAAAATTTCAAGTGGCTACCTATCTTATGTTCTTGAAGTTCGAACGCTTGTTACCAAGATAACAGTACTCACATGTCTATAATTTTATTGAAAAGCCGTACCTCAAAGAAGAATCTGAAGAAAATTATAATCTAAGAAAAATTCTTAAGGATCCTTCATTAATGAGGAAAAATGAGCTCGGTTCAATGAAGCAACATGGATACATAAATTTTTTCTTCTCTTCAAGGTATTCATGGGACTATCTGTTTTTACATACATACATGCCATTCACTCTGAAATTGCCTTTGAACAATTCTTTTTTGTATGCGCAGGTCGAACAATCTGATGAAAAGTTCTTATAAGGATCTTATATCTGATCATATCTGACCTTATAAGATCCGATGAAAAAACATACTCAAAATCGTCGTCTCTGACTTCTTACGTACGATTGCATTAGAAGATTCTTGAAAGATTCTGTTATATGTGATATACCATAGTAGTATTTCAATAAAATTAATTATCCTCTCAAAATATCATTAAAGTTATTAATACAAATAAAGTGAATGTAAGATCTTTCGAGGAAAATATAGTATGATCTGATGTAAGATGTCAGAGACGACGATTTTTTGTCAGATTCTTGAAAGATTTCGTTCATATGCAAGATCTTGCATGTACAACATAAGATCTTATGTCAGATTTTTTGAGCTGGGTGGATACTGTACGTCTGCAAACGGAACCATTTTTGAGCAGATTACTTCATGGATCGTATAGATCAGCACCAAGATAATTTTTTCTAAAGATGTAGATTTTAATTTAGAACAAAGGAATATTTGTGTAAGGAACAGAAACAGTATACAATTAAGTGATAAGAAAACTTGTCATCGCAGCCTTTTTTAGGCTCAAATATGGAGCTCGCTTATTTCATATAATGTAGAGTACTGAATAAATTGTAGAAATGGGTATGATGGACTGTAATGATGGGGAGGAGTGATAGGGAGCCATGAAATCTCATTATAGCGACCCAAAATTGTATTTTAAGAAATGACTAAGTATGGGCCTGTTTTAAGTGGCTTACAAGGCAAATATAGGAGCCAGTTTGTCATGCAGCAGTAACTAGTGTTCACAGACATCTTGTTTTCTCAATATAAAAATCTATTAAATGTTTACAAAAAAGATTTAGTATTTTCTTACCTCTGTCGAATACAGTTTCGGATTTTATTTGAAGAATTATTTATAGTCGTGCAGAAAATTTGTTGAGTATTTTCAATGATCTAAAACATAATCATAGCTTTCAAATGATAATTCGCTAGTATTTAAAGATAATGGCATTGTAATAAATTGATATAGGCATCGCCTCTTTTTATTCTATCAATGATAAGTAGCTACAAATAGAAATATATTTCTTGCAGATTTTTTATGCTCAAGCTTCCAATATTTTAGATCAATTACTTGAAATGCAATGGATACTGATTCTTTTGTCATTCATAATATCTCGTTGTATTCGTTTTTGGAATATAACTTATGTTAAACGACTCTATTAATAGACAATCTCGTGGAGTGCATTATTCTCAAAATTAGGCATACTATCTGAAACGAAAAATTGGGCTTTGAATATGAGGAAGAGAGGAGAGGAGAGTAAAGAGGAAATAGTAGAGTGAGATGAGATATGACGAGGATGAGATGAGAGAAATATAAGGGGAATAGAGATCCACTCCTTTTTCCTATACGTGAGGTTCAGTTCTTCTATTGAGGACAAGACACACACAAGTTACTTCTAACTCGTACAGACTACAAGTACAATTAAATAGGCACACACACGCTACTACTAGCTCGTTTCGATTACAACTTACTCCAACTCCAACTCTAACGAATCTTACTACTAGTTCCACTACTATCCTTTCTCTCGTTGCTCTATTTTCTCCTCTCCGATTCTGAGAGAGATACACTTTGCATAAGAATACGAGAGCAAGAGAGCGAGGAAAGTGGTCAAGCGAGAAAATGAATATAAGAGGGAGAAATAGAGAAAAGTGACGGCGAGAGGAAAATAGCGATAAGAGAAAGAGGAGGAAAAGGGAGATGTCCTTTATCAACTGGGATGGTGCATAGAGTAGATGGACGTCCACCTCTAGTGTAGACGGAAGTGATACACCCCTTGTCGTTGTGTCATTTACATGGAGGTCTATGCACTGAAGCCCCTTGGCACACTATCAGAGCAAGACATTTTCTGTGTAAAAATTATTATTTTATGATTCAAAAAAGCACACTTTTTAATAATTTTTTGTTCAGTCTCACTTTCGAGTTTTTAACAGCTTTTGTGTCGAAATTTTTTCCGATAATCACTGATGATCGAAGATATGATCCCCTCGTTTTTTAGAAGTTTTTTAGCTTCTAAATATATTTCAGATTTGACAAGCAACATTGTAAGCAAACTTCATTGACCGCGACGTAGGCAATGGATAAATAGGGTGTTTTAGTTAGTTACTAATGTAAGCATACTTTCAATCGCAGCATGTCTCAATGAATATTGAACAACGACGCTACTTTTTTCCTTTGAGATACAGAGAAGTAACTTATAATCACAATGCTAGCTCTATCAGACGGAAAACTACAGTAGATTAACGTCAAATATCGAATGCAAAAGATTCTTTTAAGTGGAACATGAATTTCATATTACTTCTATTAGAACAATATTCGTTATAAATTGGGAATCCGAAAAGGAAAGAATCCACAGTCATTCATATCATCTTAATAAGTTAGTCATTTTAGGAATATTTTCAAGGAAGCTACCTATACCACATTTAATAAAAGATCATTTTTTTATAGCTAAAACATACCAATTATATGACAGAAAGATGAGCGCACACGGATGCTCATTTCTAGACTGTAGACTTTTAAGAAAAAATATAAGAAACTAGTCATAGTAATAAGGGTTACATATAAAGCAGTGGCTAGTTCCAGAATTAATCAGTGGTACTAAATTACGAGTGTTGGAACTGAGGAAAATAAATCCCTAGATAAGATGAAACATCAGACACCCTAAAATGTTCACTGGGATAGCTTTCATTTTAGTAAGTATGGCTATATTACATACGACACACAGTTTCAAACTCTAATACATATTATCATGTTCATTTAGGCACTACCACAGCTACAGTTGGAGCTCCACCGAGCAGAAAGCACTGTTATATACAATGTTTACTCTTGGTCATTGATCAATATCGCATGGCTATTTAAACTTAATTGAAGTATTGGAATAGACTCTTTGTCTTAGCTATGCATCGATTACAACATCAATTTTACAAACACCAACTATGATATTTTACTTATCTATGCTCATGTAATGGAATCGACAGTTGCTTTGAATTATTGAAATATCTTCAGATTATTCATCACAAGATTTTCTAGTTAATTTTTACAATTTATCCCTAAGTACTGGAATGGATTGTTGCTTCATATTATTCATGCTACACAGTATTGTTCAACACAATTTCTACTATCTCACGTTCCTTCAAGTATTGTTGATACTTGAATAGAACTATTGTGAAGATTATTCATCTGCCACCTTTGAGATGAACGGACTTTTATCTAAGTGAATTTATTAAATCAAACAAGATATTGGAAATGGATCATATTCTTTAGATCGATTCATTTGTCACCGTTTTTGTGCTGCTTTGATCAAATCATGAATTGCTTCGAAATGATTGATATACTTGACTAGAACCATAGTTATAGAAATGCAATATACAAAAGGTCTTCACGGATCTGATCAAGAGAAACGATTCATTTTGCAGTGAATGATATACTGGAATTTAGCCTTAGTCATCGAAATGCATTTACCAAGAAGTCTTCTTTTATTTGATTAAGAAACACACTTCAAATCACAATGAAAGATATATTCGACTAGAGCCCTACTTACAACAATTCAGTTTTCTAGTAATCTTTCAAGGCATGATCAAGAGAAACGTTTCACTTCAAAGCCAACGACATATTCTACGAGAATTCTACTTATACAAATTCATTTTTCAAGAGATCGCCACTAATACCAACAAGAAACGTACATCAGTTGGAGGTGAATAACATAGCTGATCGGCAGCTTGCTTAAAAAGTAATTCACTTTTTCACAGATTATTACTCGTCCGATCGATTGATACAAAAGAATTTGAATCAATGGGTATACTTGACTAGAACTCTACTTATTCAGAGCCATTTATCAAGAGATAGTTACAAATGTATTCGAATGACATACTTTGCTTTACAATGGGTAATATTCTTGAATAAGTTACTGATTAAAATCATTCTTTTATAGTGTTAACGTTGAGTATCTAATTTAGTGTTGATTGCTTTGTGACTTAGAATCATATTAGGACAAAATCTTTGTTAGAATTAATTACTTCACTCGTACTTTGCAATCAATCAGTCTAGAGATAGGTGTACGTTAGAAGGTACGGAGGTATTTGAATAGAAACCTCATTTGACGGATTCATTTTATAAAGGGAATTTTTGATCTTATTCGTGCGATTAAGTGCATTTCCAAGTGCGTTATATAATTAAATATAGTCTTGATTACAACGATTCATTGTTCATGAGAAGTGACAATACGCGAAAAAGATAAACAATAATTCGAAATGAGCGACCCATTGGAACAAAGACATTATCAAGCTGATACATTCACCTTGTATCTTCGATTACTGCGTATCATATTTAATAGTTAAATAAAGAGTGGCATATCTGAAAGAAATAATTGTATCTCACGTTCTTGTCTCATGTATATCTATAAATGAAGCGGAAATTGAAATTTGGTCGTCTTTAGTATTATAATTGAACGAAACTCTCATAATAACGATCCATTTATTCATAGATGTTTACCAATATTACTGGGTAAATCAAGTAGCTATGAAGAAAGCATTCTATTTGAATAAAGTCATGCTTAGAAATATTTGATTTCCAGAAGATTTTTCCTGATGTAGTTCAACCACTTGATTGGCTTCAAACTTTGGGATATAATTGAATGAAGTTATGCTTAAAAACGTGCATCTGTTAATAGATCTCTGCTTATATGGCTCACTGATTCATTTGACTATCAAGCGAGAAATATATTTGAATTGAATTCTGTTTATATTGATTCGGTTGTCGAGACATCATAGTGGATATCATCGTTTGAAACAATTTATTTCGAACTGACTGCGATGGACTTGAATGGAATCCTGGTCATAGAGATTCATTTTTCAAGAGATCTTTGTCCACATGGCCAGATAATGTACTTCACTTGAAACTGAGCAACTTACTTGAATAAGGCACTAATGATAAATATTCATTTATCCAAAAAGTTTTACTGTTATGATCTAGTGACAAAGTTCACCTCAAATTGAATTATGCACTTGAATAGTGGTCTAATTATAACAGTTCTTTTTTCAAGTGATCTTGACGATATGCTGAAGTGATAGATTCTGTTTCAAATTAGCCATATACTGGCTTGAGATTATGCTAAAGATTCTTTAACGATCATAAGATATTTCCTACTATAATCGGCTACCTTAATTAGTTACGACGTGAGTCAAATATTTGAATCAATTCATGTTTACAACATTTCAATGATGAAGATATCTTTAAAGATATGATCGTGTCGTTTATTTTGTTAAGAAGTGAGGATCATACTTGAATAAGACCATGGTTGTAGCGATTTATTTGCTAATGGATTATTAGTGAAGTTATTAAGTGATATACTTCACTGTGGATCGAGTGATCTTCTGGAATGGATTCCTAATTCGGATGACCCATCTTTCATGAGATTTCGCTTATTAATACGAGTTAGTATTATTTGTTTCGAAGTAACTAGTGTACATGAAAATAAAATTTGTACACAGTGATCGGCTAACCCTTCATAGCGCATCATCTTACTCGATTGCAACATGCAATCTGTGGCTAGCAACACATTTGATATGACTCTTAATGAAAATCATTCCCGTATCAAGAATTTTAAGATAGATAGTATATATTTAAGCTCGAACTTTAGATAAATAAAGCAGTTGAATAGTATATTACTGCTTTGAGATGTACAGTAGAAATATAAAGTTTGATCGGCTAGTACCATCGGATGTCTCGTAAAATATAAAACAATAGGCGAACGGATTGATGCTTCCAATGATTCAATATACATTTTATAATGAAGAGTAGAATCTATTGTTGTATTTCAATCCGAATGGAATAATGTATCAAATTTATACTTTACAAGTCCTACAGGTGGTGACATTTTATTTCTATGTGCTTCGTACTGCACACTTATAGATTGATTTTCTCAACTAAATCTGTGAGCTATTTGAATCCAGTCAATGTTGCACTGATTCATTATACCAGAGATCAGGCTTCACTTATACCAGCTAGCTCTCAATTTCATGATGCGATTCATCTGAACAGAGTGTTGTTTCAAATAGTCCATTGGCTACGCGCAGCCCACTTGTGAGCTTCACTGTCAGTTGTCGCTTGATAGCGAAAAAATATTTGAATAAGATATTACTTATGATTATTCATTTACTATATGCCTGTTCAGTCTGTTTTTTGACGTTAGTAATTTTGTCAAAAGAAAATAATTGAATGTGACTTTTCTTAAGCTTGTTTCAATACCATGTTTTGTTCAATCATGTATTTAGGTGTTATATCATTTGCTAAACAGTCAAATAATATAACGAGATAGTGCTTTAGATAATTCTTGTGCCATAAAGACTGTCGAGTCTTTGGTTCTACTGTCTACGAGTACTGGAGAACGATATAATTGAAAGCAGCTTTAGTAAAAATCATTCATATGCCATGGGCAACTGAATCTTTTGCTTACTGCTATTGCCTTGTACTGAGCAAAATAACTGAATACTAGTTTTTTTATGACTATTCCTATATGATGCACCACTTAATCCCTTCTTCTTCTGATACCGACTGCTACAAAATCAAATAAATGAACACGAACTTCCTTCAACTAATTCGTATACCATGTTCTCTTTCATTATTTGTCTAACAATCATTGATTTCTGGAGAGTAGAATAATTGAATATCGCATTTCTTGAAATGATTCATGTATCATAAACCATTCAATCTTGGTTTATATTGTATTGATTGTTTGACAGTAGAATAATTGAATATGAGCTTGTTTACAATGATTCATATATCATGTGGAGTTCAATCGAGTGCCTTAGTATCATCATCCATTGTAAGATAGTAAAATAATAGAATGTGAGTTTGTTTCGAGTGATTCATTTGTGATGTGAACTCCAAACACGATACTTCTCTTTCAATTTCAGTGTAGACAAGCGCGAAAACAAATAAATCTATTGATGTTTATATCTTTTTTTACGTAGATGTGCATCATAGACTAGGTCACAACACGTGTTTGTTGAACTTAGAACCATATATATGAATATGAAGTCGGTGGTTTGAATCATTCACTTTTAAAGAATTATTTGATGATAAGATCGGAATATATACTTCGCTTCCGAGTGTTTAGCATACTTAAACGAATCTATGCTAATGCTTAGAATAACTCATTAGTTTAGTGATCAAACAAACTACCTCATAGGTTGTTACATGGCATTCTCATTGAGTTACATAGTTGAACAGAGCCTTGGTTGTAATTAGCCACTTGTGACGTATTTATTATTCGACAGTTAATGATGAGCTAAACTTTACTTTGAGTAAGTGTTGTGAACAGATGCTTTATCAAAAATATTCTTCTGACAATTCATCGGTCCCTTTTGAAGAAAACTCAATCGGTGATACTCAGTCACTTCTGTAATTGAATAGTAATATTATTAGTATCATTCATTTTTTCTATAGTTTATTTGATCATAATATTGGGAAAGTTTTGCTTCACCATCAACGAAGTACATGAAAGGATATTTTGTTGTTGATGTTCTTTCAACTTGTAACTTGTAATTCAAGAAAAAAATTTATTTTTAACTTTAAATGTTGACTATGTATTGAACAGAATACTTGTTTTAAACATTCAGGTTGTGCCTGATTTTCAAAAAATAATGCTCCCCATAACTTACTTCAGAGTAGAGCTTAATCTTGAACAAGAATATTGTTGTGGCGATTCACAATATATGCCATCGGTGATGTGTTGATACGTATATGATGTTCTCTTAGATTTTACAACAGATTTGAACAGATTTTCTTAGCGTTGGTGGATAGTTCTGCAAACTACATATGGCACTGCCCCAAGTGACTTGAAGTACTATATTTTTTCCTTTGATTTTTTCATTTATTCTTACTAAGTTCTTTATTTTTATAAACTAACGTTGTAACATGACTGTGATCTAATGTTGAAAAAGCATTTCAACATGCTTTAATCTTATCCGATACAGACTTTGATTGAGCTTCAAGTGCTTTTATATAGCTTGAAATATCTATAATATGAAGATTTGTTTTCCAAGATCGAATTTACATGAAAGTATCATAATCGATCTTAACATTTGTCTCAGTTATTTATCTCGTTTTATCGCGCTTCGCTTCATTTATTCTCTATATTTACCTTAAAAAATCAAGCGTCTTCTGCATTTTAATATTCGTATTTTTCCATTATACATTCATTTGAATGCGCTTCCATATTTTTAATAAATATTCAATAAAAAAAAACAAAGCAAGAATAATTGGGCTTTTTTTGTGATTATTGTCTAAACTATTTACAGACTCAAACACACACTTAATTCTAAGTTGACTGCTAATATGAAGCTCATCCAGGCCTATATCACTGTGTATTTTCTTTTTCAATCATGATAGCTAACACAATGACCTGTCTTGCCGGAAGATACAGCTTTTCATTTCGCTGGAATATCTTGATCTTGAGTGCATTAGCTGTTAAGTTCTTTTTAACCCAATTCAATAGGTTTCTCATTACACTTCGTGTCAATCTATAAAGATTCCTTCTTGTGGGTCGAACGACCATAAACGGCCATTTCCGTAAATGTTTCCAACGTTCGGGCTGCAACACACTACGACCGTTTTCCAACGTTTTTTAAATGACCACGAGTGGTTGAATACTTGATTTTTCGATCGTGTTAACGCCGTAATTAGTCGTTTACAACACACAAATACGATCGTGAGATGGTGGATACAAAAACTTCAACATGCACCGGTTTGACATGATTTACCGTTGGAAACGATTGTATATGTTATCGTAAATGTTCTTTTACGACCGTATTTGTTCACCTTAATGGTCTTCCTGGGAATTGAGGAAGATACGAAAGTTACACCCATTCCCTTTGAACAAAATCTTACGATCAACTATTATTTATTTTTTAAGAGACATTTCTAAGTGTAGCAACTGCGGTGTACTTGTTAGCTCTACATTTGTATAGAACGAAAGAAGCAAGCAGTGTCACTGATGTTATGTGACAGAACGATGAAAAAATGTCCTTCGCGGGAATCGACCCCTCACATCCAGCGATCCAGGCAGTTGTCCCAAGACAATTTGACTAGAAGGGGCATCTTAATCATCGTTTAGTGTTACTGTGATCCAATACTAGCGCTATCAGTACTCAATTTAGGGTGGAACTATATGTTTGAAAATATTCGTATTCGAAACGAGTCGCTTGTTAGAAGATCTTTGCTTATGCAATAAATTTGCGTGATTGGTTCTGATTTAAAGATTTTATTTTAAAAAATTCATAATCTAAATGAATAAATTTACCACTAGTTCGTTACTATATTTATGAAATGACGGATTTCGTTTTCAAGTGAGCTAGCCATCTGACAAGAAGCTTGGAAATAACGCATCATTTACCTAGAGATCATTACTCACACGAGTGGAAGGTGAGATTCGTAACAAAGTCTTAGTCCATCCGGTTTATCGCTTTCGTCGGAAACGATAGAAAAAACACTTCACACTCTTCCGATCCCTATACGTTTTCCTTCTTTCTATACGTATAAACCTTGTTCTTATACATCTATACTTCCTAACTTGCATATCTAAATATTTACATCTAAATCAATGCATCATAATCTATGAGCCATCATCTCGGACGCCTAAATCAATACGTCCTTATCTACTACATCTGAATTTAGTACGTCCTAATCTAGTACGTAGAATTCTACTACATCGGCATGCGTACGTCCAAATCTGTACCGATAAGTCTTTATGCTCATTCAAGAGTACACCCTTAACTTCATTTGCAACGCTAAAAGCATCACCTGAAATGTACATCAATTGACGATTTGAATTATGCCTCAACTAATTCAATACAGTGGAAAAGTAGAAGATAGCAAATAACTATCAGTAATGTGCTTTCGCGCTCAGGAAAAAAATTGGCTACCTAACCGACCCTTTATTTCAGTTTCATGAAGCGGATGGGCCAAGCACCCCCAAGAGTCGCGACCGAAACTCGTCTATGTGCACACAATGCAGTCTTCCTTTAGTACTAGTGTAGTGCAACATGTGAAATACTAATCCACCTCTTTCTCAAGTACTGATTCAAGTATCTTAGGTGATGGTCATAGCATCCCAGGTGGTGCTGCTAGCACTCCAAGTCATGCAGATAGCATAGCAGGTGAGGCTGGGGCAAAGTAACCTTGAACGGGCGTAAAGATTGATCTTTATTGGTTTAGACGGACTAGATTTAGACGTACTGAGGAAATAATGTCGGCAACTAAAGTTTCAGTTTATGCAACATTTTCACGTACTGTAGACTTCCTTTAGGAACGATCTTCTGTTTTTCTATCAGCGCTTCCAAGAGAAATAATAAAGCGGATTATATGCAAAGTCTACAATATCATTGCATATATCGATTCTGAAAACGAATATTTTGTTGCGGAATCAGCGATACTCCGAAATACTGGCTAAATCTCGCTTTTGAGTCATCTGTACACTTCAATTCAATTTTAGTAATAATAATTAAGTTTTTCAGCAGTTTCCTCAGATATCATTGAAACATGCAGGTCGCTTCGAATCAGAAAAGATATCCCATTGAAATTTACGCAATAAGTATTTATTCATCTGTGTTTATCTGTAGATGCGAGAGCAGCACGCCTTTCATTTCGAACTGGTCTATGCATTTGAATTGAAATTTAGCTAGAAATATTCACCTGTCAAGAGGTATTTGTTAATATGGTTGATTAAAGTGTGTCTTGAAAAAATTAGTCGCACATTGGGTCGTAAACTTACTTAACCCTTTCCGGCCCGATGTTGCCATTTGGCAACATTAAGTCAATATTTCATTCTTGGTCAGCGTACCGTAGTAGTATTAAGGACGTTGGTAATACCATAATTACTACAGCTCATTTCTACATATATTTATCATGAATTAGACAATGAATACACTATCGTCGATAGATGGCAGAATGCACTAGAAACATCCCCAAAAACGGTAAAATTGCTAAAAAAGTATTTTCTGGAAATTAAAACAGTCCATATGAAAAGTCATTAGTGGACAAGGTTCCTTGGTAGAGTTACCATTTATCACACTACAAGAATGAATTATTCAATATGCTCAAGTAGCAAAAGCGAATGATGTTGTCAAATGGCAACACCGGCCTGGAAGGGGACAAAATTTTTTTAAAAATTACTCTTAGCATTTCAGCACGGGAATATTCAAATCATATAATTCTAGGTAATTCAATAAAGCAGTATGCCAGAAAAATGACATTTTAAAATATTTCATGCTCTGAGTTAGAAAAATCCTAGTGTACGTTGATTCATAATGCAATATCTAAGAATAATACTATAAATAGAGTATATGTTTTATATAGTTCTAAAACAGATATGAAGAATTCAACGAAATATCCTGCACTCACATTATATATAACTTACTGGGGCCATCTGTCATAGACTATCATTATTGGTGCAGAATATATTCCTTTCTTTGTCGTTCTGCACTGTTGTCTTTGTTTCCATGACATCGATATATATAAAGAAAAGTCTATGTCTCATCATCGTTGATCGTATTATAAACTATTGCAGTTAAAGCTACTGTTCGTTTAACGTTGTTCTGAACAATAATAATAAATTTGCAAATTCAGTACTCACAGAAAGAGGAGCGACTGCCACTCATGAACAGCTACTGTTTGGTAGTGTCTAAAAGAGCAGTTTCTAAAAGGCAAACTGTGTTATTAAATGGTTTAAGCGAAGAAGAAACTGATTCTTCTGAATCAGAAGATGAAATGA